>OMKI01056277.1:0-10457 GCA_900302315.1 Phycis blennoides
CAAGTGGGTCTGGTGGCCAGGGTCGCAACAATGGAAGAAGAAACATCCGAATGGTGGAAGAAAACAACTCATCGTGCACCGTTAAAATGCTGTTTTCCTTTGTCAATTAAAGGACAATAATGAAGCTGAACCACTCGATTGTAACGATCGAATATGGAAGCAGCTCACACCGCCTAATGCCCACAGCCCTCTTCCACTGCCAGGAGTCGGTGGGTGTGTGAGGCCATACCCCCCTTCAAAACGAGACGATAAAAGTCTATTTGCCCCTCGCTCCTCTCCTCTCCTTTCCTCTCCCCTCCTCCTATTCTCTCATTTCTGCTCCTCACATCTCTTCTCCCCTTCCTCTCCTCTCCACTCCCATCCTTCTCTCCTCTTCTCTCCATGGGCGGTTCTAGACCAGTTCAACTGCGGGGGCCACGCTGGGGCCAGTTGTAGGCTGATATTGTTGTCATATCGTTTTCTTCACTGCACTGCAGGCATTAACAGGCAAAAGGCAAAGGCAAAAGACCATGTTTCTAATCATTTGTTGCCACTGTCATAATAACGTAATAACGGATATAAAAAAAAGAACAAAATTAAAAATCAGTTATATAAAAATTTATTTCTCCACATTAAGGACACAAGGGGGTCCAAGCTTGTTCTCACCCCCCCCCCCCCCACACACCCCTTTTCTCTCCTAATTTCCTCTCCTCCATCACTGCACATCACCTACACAATCCACTTCTGTGGGGTATCTTAGTGATGTTTTCCTTGTGTTGAAGTAGAGCTAACATGGTTCACTGAGTTTGAGAGGAACGGTGTGCTGGTTGCAGAACATTTCTATTCTGGGTGAATTTCAGTTAAGATTTGATGAATATTTCTCTGAAAGCGTCAACGTTCTTTCACTGTTCAATCACTGCCGATGTGTTTGTCACAGAAACTAGTTGACACGTGTTCGATGTCACTCAAAATCAAATGGTTTCATGTATCAAATGCACACTATAACACAAGGTAATTCTGAACAACGAAAATATTATGACATGACACCAACTATGTAGAAGGTGTAGAATTATTTTGTTTTAAAGAGTGATCAATAAGGATAAGAATAATAGAAAATGGCTGAAATAACAGATGTATACTGAAAAAAAAGAGAAGCAGCACAGAGACTTTAAGGATGAGGAATATGAACGTATGAATAACAGTACTCACTATTATGAATATGAAGTGTAGGAGTACCAATAAATATGACAATTGAACTGTGGTAATGTACACTGAATATCCATAGGAAGTAATCCGTGCATACATTGGGGTTATCAATGTAGTCACACCAGATCAGGGGGGGCAGTAGCTCAGCGGGTCGTCCACTAACCGTAGGGTCGGCGGTTCGATCCCCTCCTCCCCCTCCCATCCTCCGACTGTCCGCCTGTCGAAGTGTCCTTGAGCAAGACACTGAACCCCAACTTGCTCCCCGGGCTGCTGAACATAGCAGCCCACTGTTCCTATGTACCATAGGATGGGTCAAATGCAGAGAACAAATCTCGTTCCCATATCTAAAAAATACTGAGAATGACCAACAAAGTCCGAAAGGTCGTCTCTAAATGAACATGGCCGGTTGGGAAGCCTGAGGGCCAGCAGGGTGAGTCGCTCGTAGCTCGGGAGGCTGTTCTCCTTTGTGATTTTCCGTGCCTTCCTAAGGCATCGTGTGTGTGCTAGATGCTTGGCACGGGAGTTGAGATGGCCGCTAATTCTGCAATGAGCACCCTCTGAAAGGGCCTGCCATCAGCATCAGAGCAGCAGCCGCACGACGCAGTAATGCAGCAGCAGGGGTTTATCTCAATGGTGGATCAATGAGTAAGTGAAAGTTTTCATAGTTGACGTACAGGCACTGTCGTGGGCACAAGTGGACCAATTTAGCAGGTTAGATGTTGAAGGCACACACCCTCAGCACTCCTGTTCAGGACAGCTCTCTAACGTCGTTAGGTCGGCTGGCCAGACAATTACATTACATTACATTTATTTAGCTGATGCTTTGGTCCAACGCAACTTACAATAAGTGTGTTCAACTATGAAAATACAACCAATAACATGCAAGAATCATGCATAATTAAAGAAATATGCTACTTCACGTGCTACATTATAGAAACAAGAGATAGAGAAAAAATTTTTATTAATTTCTTTATTATAAAAAAATTTTCAGGGGCCAAGATCCAGTGGGAACAGATGAGTTTCCAGTCCCCAATGGAAGATATGTAGGGTTTCAGCAGTCCTGAAGTCAGCGGGGAGCTCGTTCCACCATTGTGGAGCCACGACAGCAAAATGATTTTGTTGAAACCCAAACCCTACAGCGCAGCCTGCCCCGGCCTGCCCTCACCACGGGCGGGAGTAGCAGGCTGGGGCGTATGGTTCGACCACGTCCTGGATGTAGGATGGACCGGGGCTGTTAACAGTACAGTAGGCAAGCACCAGTGACCTGAATGGGATTCAAGCAGCCACCAATAGCCCTTGCAGGGTGCACAGGTGCAGAGTGGGCAGAACTACCAGAAGGGAGTTGGAGTATCCTAGATGCAAGATGACAAGAGCCTGGATTAAAACCTGGCCTACAATTTGTATTGTTGTGACATGAACCTTGACAGACTTGAGTCGTTTTTCTGATCGGTTGCTATGGCATTTCATTTTAACTTTGAATATCTAGCGTCAGAGGTCTCCAGTGTCCAATGAACCTGAAAACATTAACAATGTTGCTGTACTCATGTGTATGCAGTACTAATTGGCAAACAAGAGATGGCAGCATTGATGTAGGATAACCGATACTGTAAACCACTGCTGCCACTCACATTGAAATGAATGTTTGGAATGTTTGTTTCCTCTGAATTCATTTAGTGTTGAAAATATTCATCAGAAAATGTGAGTGATTCTAAAATGTCTTATCCTGACATATATGTATCTATACAAAATGAGGTGTATTGTGTATTTTACAGTATTACATTTCTCATAGTAATTTAGTCTTGAGTCCTGCTTGAGCCCTGATTCTCAGTGTCGGTGGACCGAACACACAACCCCTTTTTATTGAGAGTGATGTACGTGCAGGCAAGGTCAAGGGACTCGGGAGCGCGTCAGGAAATAGCCTCCGTGACACGACAACAGTTCAAACACCAGTCGGCCTGATCTCACGGAGCCACAGCCAGTGGGAACAATGGGAGCGGGTTCACCGGGATGATCTGCGCCGTGGACACAGTTCCCAGCGGCTCGTCTCGCTAAGCCCAACCCGCCGGGGGTACGGGTCTAAAGGTCAGCGTCTATTGGCTGGAAGGAGAATGAGGGTCGCGGCCCCCCCCATCGTAGCTGGAGGTTGTAGTGATCGAGACATAAGTCGGCCAGGCCACTCCCATAAGCCTTCACCACAGCCCACTCCCCTCCTTTCTGGAGGGGAGTGGGTGGCGAACTCAATGACCCTGCAAAAGGACCAATGGGAGACCTGGAGAGAGATAGACAAAAGTGTGTGTGTGTGGGTGTGTGTGTGTTTGGGGGGGGGGGGTATGTAGGCCCTGCAGGAGGACCCGACTACCGAAGATGTGAAGAAGTGTGAAGTTCAGGGCAGAGTTGTTGGGTGGATGACACAATGTATAGGGATGAATGAAAGTGATGCACAGACACACACACACACACACACACACACATACAAATACGCACACACACACACACACACACACACACACACACACACACACACATATCTGTACATACACAGTGACCCATTCATGCCTCCATCACTCTGTGTTCTCCGAAAGCAGCACATGCTCCATTGTTCCCTGGGAAACATGGGCTCTGTCCCGTATGGGCTGAAGATGAGACACAGGACACCTATCCAACGTTGTCTACAGTATATAGTTGCCCTACGACCTATGTTCAAACACACTCAACAGACCTCCTGACATCCATCTGGACTTATAATCGTGAGCCTACCTTTCCCACTACAAAGAGATTGAGAGTTATCGGAACACAGGACTTCAGGAGCTCAGCAGCATTCCCTATATTGTGGATGAAAGGGAGGATCATTAATTAAAAGGGCAAAGAAAAACAGTTTTTCACTTTCTAACCCCCCTCCTTGGGTGAACTTATCTTTTGAGTTGGCATTCCTCATTGGCCGGTAAGGGTAAGGTGGTGGACTCTGATTGGATGCTTGGGAACAGCCTATGGTGGAGCCATACAAGAGTGTTCTGGCACAAAGGCTTAGCTCCAACTCTTGGGTGAACCTCCTACCAGCACACACACACACACACACACACACACACACACACACACACACACACACACACACACACACACACACACACACACACACACACACACACACACACACACACACACACACACACACACACACGCACACACACGCAGATACACACATGCGCATACTCACACATGCGGGCACATTCACACGCACACACACACAAACACACACACACACACACACACACACACACACAGCTACTCCAGACATAGTGTTGCTGTCTGCATCTTTAGGGCCATTAATGAAGGAGCCCATTCAAGCCTGCTGACAGATTAGGGCTGAAGCATGACACCAAAGAGAGACCCCCACTAAACGCCTTTCTATCCGTCATGCGCGCGAGGGGGGCGACCGGGCGTAAAAGGGCCCCACATGGGAGAGGAGGGGTCTGAATGTGGCATTCTCCTTCGCTCTGCAAGGGAACGTTGGCAAAGCGCCTCTCGGTGGACATGCTCCATGCGAGATGGGAGCCGTGTTCTCACTGGATCAACAGTACAGTAACCTAGCTACGGGTGTTTTGGACTAGGAAACGAGTGCAGGAAGTGTGTGAGCGTGTGTCCCGTGTGCCCTGGGTGGGATTCTAGGTTTTTAAACAGTGAATATTAGATACAGGAGGAAAGGTAGACTCAGGTACACTGGCTAATCAGCTAAAAAAGAATTGGGTTGTTTCAGTAATTGTCGATTTAGTAAATTGGGGGTAAGGGGATTAGCAGAACACACTACCAGGCCCAACAACACACGCTCATTGTTTAACAGCTGTACTGCTTCTCTACCATCACAACAATGTTGAGAAGTAGAACCAATGATCATTAAACACAATAATTATTGTATTTGTGTGCCTCATGATATAAACTAGATCAAACTGTGCTCGTGTGGTTTGTTTATTCTGAATCAAGCAAGTTAAGGTCATTGTATTCCAATGTACTTAAACCAGCTCAGGAGCAAATATTTTCTTCTTATATTTTCTTTTGAAAAAAAACGTAAACCCTAAAAAATAGAAATGGCCAGGACTAAACAGAGCCGGGCGTGTATTCTGAAGACTTGGCCTGCATGTGTCCTGACCCGCACACGTTGGTCACTGGCGGAGTCAGGAGCAGGACTACACTCCAGATCAGAGCATTGTTCCACCACCTTGTTGTCTGCCTTTTGGATGTGGACGAGCTCACCAGAGCCCTTCACAGCCCTGGGCCCTCGCCTGGCTGACTCTCACGTTCCTAATCGTGTGTGTCACCAGACAGGAAGCCGAAGCCCCTGAGTGACAGCGCAGCCATTAAGACTTTGCAGCGGTGATGTAATGAGAGGCGGCCGTTAGCTTTCACACCGCGGCTTCAGCCCCCGGTGTCGTCACCACGGCGACCGCGTCCTCGCCTGAGCCACGCTGCTCTCCAGCCGTGCCAAGCATCGCCATGGCTGCGGGTGAAACGGAGGCTTGGTCTAGAATGCTAATGCCCTCATAAGGGTCGCGGTATGAACGCAGATACAAAAAATTAAATAAATAAAAGAAGACAAAACACATATAACATGTAACACACACACACACACACTCTCTCTCTCTCTCTCTATCTCTCTCTCACACACACATACCTGAAGATAAACATGCACACACACACACACACACACACACTGAGTCTATATATTATCTCCTGTGGAGACTGTTTGAACAATGGAATGAAGGAGGACATTGTGTGTGCGGAGGGGAGGGACTAACAAAAGAGAGGCGGGCCAGAGAGGAACCCCAGGGGTTGGGGCTGCCATGGCAACACAACTCGCTCCCTGCCGATGTCTTTAGGTTGTGTTGAAGTGATCACCATAGTGTCGTCCTGTCCAATCACTCACACAAATTGTGACCAAGACTCTAGTTTAAACTGCTGCACGTTCATTTGGACCTTGTTTATTCATGAATAAAAGAATCATTAGAGAAAAGAGACAAGAAAAACAGACAGAATACAAAAATATCCATTTCACTGATTTCTGTGAAATGGAAATAAAAACCAGACTGACAGGCTCTCATTTGATTTGACGCATTAATCAAAGAACAAGTCCCAAGGCCCGGCCCCTCCGTCCCCCGACACACTCAGAGTACGCCTTGTGGTCCAGGTGCAGCACAGCGCACACCTGACTGAGCTTGCAGTCCTTCTCGCAGCGTATGCTGTCGTCGTAGCTCACCATGAAGTGGGTGAAATACGCGTCGAAGCTGCTGGCGCGCGGCCGCCCGAAGCCCAGAGCCAGCTGGAGGAGACTGCTGGGCCGCAGGTCCTGCAGTCCAAACGCTTCGGTCATCACGTACTCCAGCCTCCAGTCAGCTCTCTGCCTCTCGTTGGCTTCGGTCAGATTCAGATAGTACTGCCAGATATCCTTTGAGTCACGGGGAGAGGGAGAGAGAGGGAAAGACACAACGAGAGAAATAAGGAATGAAAGACAGAAAGAACGAAGGTAGCGGAATGTCTTCACTTAAAAAAGACGGCAAGGCAAGGTTCTAGCAAAACATTTTTACTCTCAGGTTGAAATAAATTCCCCATTTTTTTCTTTCCTGTAATCAGTAGAGACCATTTTTCAGTCAATGTCAAGACTCCCTCAAAGCTTTGGCTGGAAGCATGCAAAGCAACAACTGGTGGCAAATGTGTATAGTAGGCTACAGCAGAGATACAGCTGTCAGCGCTATTAATAACAACCATAGCAAGCATACTCGCATACTACTGCTCATATGTACGGTCGGACGGGTCAAAGGCAGAGAACACATTTCGTTCCCATATCTAAAAAATACTGAGAATGACCAATAAAGACCGTAAGGTCCTCTCTTCTCTTCTTCTTACGTGAGTGCTACAACAAAGTCTCAAACAGTCGTGCCGTTTTTACTTTTGTCATCCGAGGCCAGGGACTAAACGTGATTTTGAAAGCAAGGTTGTGCTCCTTCAATGGTATTTGAGATTGTATTATATTCTGGTGTGGTAACATTTTTACCACACCAGAATATAATACAATCTCAAAGCCATTTTAATTGTTCACTTTATGGCTTCATGAGGTGAGGAAGGGGCAGATTCTGAGAGCAGGTCTTCTCTATGGATCAACACAGCCACCGTCATTTGAGATGAACACATACAGTACATGAAATTTGTGTTTAGGGGAATTACTGGGGAGAAAAACACCACGATATAGAAAATAAAGTAATAATTGATTGTGTCTGAACTACATGCTCTTTCTACAATACCATAGGGCAAAACAGAACTGTTTAATGGTGGCGGGAGTGTCGAGGCTGAGAAAGACCTAACCTCATTAAGTAGTTACTATCCTACCCTTCAAAGCTGGTAGGATAGAAGACGTCTAAGGAAAACAACCATGCTTTCAACTTCAAGTTTCATTGCTGGACATATTCAGATAAATGTTCTGCCTCTGCCCTGAGGCAGGCCCAGAGGCATATTATTTATTTATTTCTTTATTTTTAGAGAGGACCTTTCGGTATTTATTGGTCATTCTCAGTATTTTTTATATATGGGAACGCAATTTATGCATTTCTGCAAACTCTGCATTTGACCCATCCCATGGTACATAGGAGCAGTGGGCTGCTATGTTCAGCGTTTGGGATTTGAATTATATATACAGTATATATATATGATTATATTCAAATCCAGCCCGCGGTCATTTGCTGCATGTCTTCCCCTCTCTCTCTAACAAAGCATGAAACATGCCTCAAAAATAAATCTTAACAAAAAGAGATATATATATATATATGTATATATTAATATATACATATATATATATGTATATTGCTTTATGAAGAAAGAAACGTATGAATATAGGACTTTATGAAGAAAGAAACGTATGAATATAGGCCTTTATGAATATACGATGACGGTCTAGCTGTCAACATGTCTTGTGCAGTTGGTACCAGCGGTGTGAAGTCTCTGACATCGTAGGAGCAGAGGCGGAGGGCCGGGTTGTTGGAGTACGGCTCTGAAACACTCCTGATGGGCGTAACTGCCGGCGCCACGAACAACGAGTTCAACGGTTTCCCTGCAAAACACATGAAAGCATCATCACATTGTGGTGTATAGAGAATAGACAGTTTAAATACTTACATTCTCTCACTACCTATACCTATGAACTCTAAAGAATATAAAATCTGTGATAAATACTGTAATATACCACGGGTAGTGCCTACCAAGCAACCTGATTGGTCAACTAGACATTTTGAATCTGATAAAATGAGCATTCCTTGCTCACATTAAAAATGCCTAATTCAAAAGGCCTCATCACAATGAACCAGAGGTCCCAGACACAGTCCCTGCTTCAGGGGGCCTGGCCCTTACAGAAAACAGGCTTGGATGAGTTGGTTATTAGTCTGGAGTCTCTCTGATAGGCTGTGGCACGACCTCGCTATCCAGGGTCATAAGCTATGGGCTAGCAATACACTATAGAACAAACCCCAATTTGAGTAGCTACTTTGGCTTGTTTTTGGCTGGTATTCCAAAGCTTCAAATGCATCAGAGTAAATCATTGGGAATGTACTGCCAAAACTTTTACTACAGTACTACATTTACCATGATGAGAATAGGCAAAATGTGAATATGTCCCCTTTTATTATATCAGAAATAATAACATCAGATATTTTGTTGATATTTGGACTGCCAAAAATCAAATGTCCCCGTTTTTAATTTCAGAAATCTGGTCGCTTTAATATTACTCCACCATTGATAAGACCCATTTTAAGCTACTAGTTTTAAACTGCATATGAAATTTACATAAGAACCAGATGGTTTCACTGAAAAAGTATTTTTTTCAACGAATATCTTAGACACAAGATCGAGCTATAAATGTGTTTTTGGGTGGTGTGTTAGCATATAATCACAATGATAGAAAGCATTAGCTCAAGTTGGGCTGCTGACTCTAACTACCGTTTGTGTTGCAAAGGAGTCTATGGAGGTGAATGATTGTTTTCTGGGTATTAGTCAGATGTTCAATGTATTCGCAGGGAAATGGAAATACAACTAACATCAGCTATTTAATCTGAGAGCGAATTGCCCCAAAATATGACTTCATTTTGAATATCTATTTATTTATGTTATGGACACTTCAGTGCTCGTTCCTGACCCCATTACTGCAGCCAATATCGAGGGTGAAGCCCTCAGTGATGTGGTTTCATGGACCCACCTTCCTCATCCAGCAGCACCATGATGCTGTCCCGGTGGGTGTGGCCGTAGAAGTGCCCCTGGATGACGTGGCTGTACTTTCGGAAGATGGCCACCAGCTTCTTGTTGTGGTGCTTTCGAACAGCGGTGACGTTCCTAGCAAACGGCAGGTATCCAACCGGCACATGTGCTATGATGAAAACCTAAAGAGAAGAGAAGAGTTGGAGGATTGGTCTGGTCTGGATGAGCTTCAGACGAGATAGAATCTCCATTCTGGATGATGAATAATAACAATGAGTTCAACTGGTATTGTAAATGACCAAAACTAGGGATAAATATACAGTATATACACTGTATATTTGCAATGTAATCCCAATTCACAAAAGACGCTGCATACTGTAGAGTTTAATAAAGCATCAGAAATAAATGATTTGAAGTGATGAAGTGGTATAAATGTATTGATTCAGTGCTGTGAAAACGTATCTCTCTCTCTCTCAGTTCCCCTCTCGGTTCCTCATCTTATTGAGCATGTTCCTAATAACATGAAGGCCACTCTACCTTCTCCAGGTTTCGTGCAGCCTTCTTCAGAGTGCCCTGCAGCCACCGGTACTGGCCGGCGGGATCAGTGGCGTTGGCGGTGGATTTATCTGGGCCGTAGTACAGGACGGTGTTGAGACTGACCACACGCAGACCGGGCCGGGCCAGCTGGGAGTAGAAACCTCCTGGGAGAGAACACACATGCAACACATCAGGTAGAAATCCTTCAGAGGGTACACGTTGATGTGTACACGTTGTGTTGATTGTATGATTTCATATTTTCATATCAAATCAGGTTCAAGTCATTTATTGTCCTTAAAAGGGAAACCGTTTTGCACCCAGGGTAAAAATATGAATACAGACAGATGGCACAAAACCAATTATGAAACAACAACAACAACAACAACAACAACAACAACAGTAAACACAGGAGAAGTTCAGATGAGTTCAGGTACAATGCGATGTTCTATTGCAGTAGGATCAAAGGAGACTGTAATGCAAGGTCCTTCTATAAGACCCTAAATCAA
>OMKI01056277.1:19174-30108 GCA_900302315.1 Phycis blennoides
GTTTCCATTGTCATCAGATGAATCTAATAGGTGGTCAACATACAGGTGAGGCATACAGGCACCGGACATGTATGTTGTTTATGCGACCAATACACGCCATGCTAATAGATTTAAGCAACATAATATAGTGTTCACTATAGGAATTGGTGAATACTGAAACGGTGACTGAAAATGGTTGCAATTCTGAATGGTATTAAACATACTGTAGGTTGGTTTGTTTCGCCTCCTGACGTTCTCTACCTGTCACGGGTAATGAGCAGCATTATAGTAGATGAACGACTCCAAACCTTGGCTGGCACAATATGGTTTAGAGCAGGGCCTCGGTTTTGTGTATAACTGGCCCTCCCTGTGGGGCTGCCCTAGCGTGCTGATGAGAGATGGCCTTCACCCTATGGGGTAAGGCGCCTCAAGTATGTCACAAAACATAGATAGATGTCTTAGCCAGAGGACACATTCACTCACAGCATGCTCGGATGCAGGAGATTAGTGAACATGCAAGTAACATACTAGCCTACGTTGCCAATCACTGGATGGGTTAACTAAGCTAGTAAGCTGACACTGAGGTGGCTCCAGGTTTTAACACAGGTCGCAGACACGACGGCAAACTGGAGGTTTATAGTATTTATATTTATAATGGAAATAAATACATTATTTTAGACAATATAATCTCAATAACTTAATATTCAACATATTTCCCTTTGAACATCTAACATAAAAAATATGTTTCATCCAATACAAAAAAGCTGTGGAGGGAAGCACACTGCTGTTCTTGATAATGAAAGTACTTTCCCACAGTTCCCAATCTGCCTTTCCACTCTTGCGCAAGTTGTTAACGTTGAACAAACGTTAAAGGAATAAATGTAGTGTTAATCAAATTTAAACACTAACATCTGCCACAATACAGACGCTGCAGGTTTTGTCATTTATTAACGGTACATTTATTTGAAGTATTAAATGACTATTGTCTCCTTTTTCCAGCTCTGCCGTCACCACTCACCTCTGACGGACAGGCGGACGCCGTCCGTCGGCGCAGCGACGAGGAGACCCGGGGACAGAAGTACAAATCCACCCAGGGTGAAAAAAGAAGCCGGCCCCATCGCTATGAATCTCAAGACACTAGACAGCAGAGAGCCGGTGCATGGAGGATGCTGGATCATGTGATCAATGTTTTGGGCTGTCAGCCGCTTTGTCAACAGGAAGTAAAATGGTCATGTGACAGGGATGCAGCAGCCGAACGCAACAAGCTTGAAGGTATAACTACACATCCGATTTATAACATCACCGTCACACACAGCCTTTTAAAACCACGTATAGCGTTATAACGTCGATAGCCTACTGAGAAGCCCACTTGATATTATTGTATTTGACTATTAGAATAAGTTAGAGTAGTCCTAGGCGTGATTTGTGATTGATTTTAGTGATTTTCCTAGGAGTCACTTCAGCGGGGAAAAAGGTTTAAAGTTAATTAAACCACTTAGGCCTAATGATGTCAAACCATCAGATTTACATTTACATTTCGGGCATTTAGCAGACGCTTTTGTCAAAAGCAACTTACTAATAAGTAGCCTACAAAAGTATTTGTCACAAGAAGGTGAAACACTTCATTGCTGTTAATACAGTAAGCAAGTCAGAACAAGTCACTAGAACAAATTTCAAGCATTCCAATTGCTAGGTAACCATCAGATGATTTCTTCAGCCTACACGCTGTTTCTAATCACGTAAGAACCATAACCATCAAGTACCACCAAGTACCATAACATCCTATTCATACACACAGACACACAGCTGCATTTACCCTTTGTATTTTATTTCATATTTCACAAAGATGATCCATCACGATGAAAATGCAATATAAAAAGAAAGTGGAGAAAAAACATAACCAATATTGTGTTAAAACATTTGGAGCATGTTCGGATTGAAAAGGTTAGCATCGTAGCCTACAGCACTGACGACAGCGACTGGAACGTGTTCAGGGACGTCAGACCAGTCATGCCTTTTCATATGTGCGCACGGCATGGATATCTTCAAAAGTCAAATTCTGCAGAGAAAGGTCAAATAAGGACATTGTAAAGGACCAGACTGAGAACAGAATAACACCAATACTGTTGTGAAGAAGTGCTGAGAATATATACTACACAAAACAAAGTGATTTGCCAAAGATACTGTCTGTCTAGATTTTCTCCATGAATGCGTCTTGACAAGTTGAAATCCTTCCAGCTGCCATATTGAGTGTGCAGTGTTCAGCCGTCTCAGGATGGGACCTAATGAGCAGGCTCTGTTGCTCACTGCATATTTGTCACACATCTGTCAAAATCTTTAAGCCCACCCTTAACTGAACCTATGCCAGAAGTTTATGTATTTAATGCAATTTGAATTCAGGATCAGCTTTGTTATTGTAGGCTGAACAAGAGTCGCCTGTTCTAAATCAGCTCACACATGATTGACATGACAAGCTAGGTTATTAAATGGATCCTAGTAGACAATTAAACATGAGTCCTTTCAGGCTGCCGTGCTGTGGGAGGCTACGGTAGCCCTCCGACACGCCCATGCCCTTATATCTATATCTATATCATATATAAATGATATGCTGAAAGGATGGTTTTCACTCTCTCCAGTTAGACAGGCATACATGACATTTGAATAGCATATGAACGGTTGATTGCATTTATATGAGACTCCGTGCATCCTATTCGGCTAGAGAGTGAAAACATAGTGAATTCAGATATAAATATATAAAGTCACACATCTCTTAATAATAACAGGATGATGATCATTGTAATGTGTGATTGATGTAATTGATGTGTCATTACCATCACCAGCTTGTCATCCTTAATCTCTCTGACAAACTTGGTTTCTTTGCCGTCCCACTTCTGGACTTGAACGAGTTTATCCCCCTCCAGGGTGACAGTAGTCTGTGTAGTTAGAAAATAATATTTAGAAAACATGCTTCTTTGCTTAAAACGGTTCATGTCGGTGCCTGAAAACATCAAGAAATGTTGAACCATGGTAGTGAAGGTTAACCAGGTCTCTTTATGTTAACGTATTGTACTGAATGTGAGGACTGCGTTTGGTCAAAATGAGGCTGTGATCATGCAGGCCTACTCTGCAGTTTCTGTCGTCCGCGGTGGCCTCATCGAACTCCGTCCCCAGGGTGAAGGAGATCTCGGTGTTCTTGAAGGTGCTCTGGGTCTGGATCACCACCTGGTCTCCATCCTGGCTGATGACCACCGTGGGCTTCGTCACGTTGCCCACCTGCCGGGTGGCGAAGCCCACCCCTGGCAGGAGAACCACGCACGTTAGATTACATGTCCTGTGTGGTGGTGGGACACAAGAACATCAACAAGATAGACGGAGGTTGACTCACCCAGTGCCTTCATGTAGTCATCGAAATTCTCACTGTGGACTAGTTTCCATGTGGCACAGAACGCGTCGACCATGGTGGAGCTGAGAGCACGCCAGTCAGGAGGAGAGTGAAGCTTTGGGAAAGTTTTCTCTTCATCGCTTGAATCCACCTCGCACTCATTAATATGTGCACTGGGGGCTGGCCTGTCATTGGCTCAGGAGATTTTCCCCAGCACGTGATTGGTCTGAAGAGACCTCTTTTACCCCCGTTGTTCAAATGGGGTCAGAGCTCCAGCTCAACTAGACCCCCTGTTGTCTTGTACAGGCATTCAGTAATAATCAGGCATTATCTCACACTGGTTTAAATTATGGTTACAACAAGAGCCCATGTTCGGATTGATAGCAATTACACAACCCTATCAGTTCTTAGATGTAGGTTAACATGTTATGATGCATGCATGTGTCGGGGAGAGCCACTCAGCTGAATCATTCCCTTTGACAGGCCATTGTCCTTAAGTGCATTCCTTACCATCCCATGATTAATTGCCTCAACTTCGATTTGCAGACCAATAAAGACGGCCGCCCCCACCCGTCTGCTAAAAGCCGAGCATGTGATTGTATCCGTGTGCACGGTGGATTAATTAGCTTACAGTAGGCTTACCAATGCGGTCCCTTAGGTTGCTGCTATAACCTGATTGCAGCTGTGAAGCCGTTTTTTTTCCCACCTTCCATCATACATCTTGAACATGGTTGTCTGCTAGAACATGCACCAAGTCAGGAATTGCACTCATATCTATTTTTTTCTTTTATATTTCCAATTCTGATGATAATACTATTCACAAACATATTATTCATATTTTATCATCTTATTTTATTGCTTGGTATTGTGACCGAGAGTACAAGACTCGCTGGCGCCTCCCTGTGGCTGAACATAGTGCTACAGGCTGAAGTATATGATCCCAGCCTACACTATTGTGTATTACTGTAGTAAACTGTACTGCATTGGATGCTGTACTGTACTGTATTGTATGTTACTGTAGTATAAAGGCCTAGCCTACACTATTGGGTATTACTGTAGTATAAAGGCCTAGCCTACACTATTGGGTATTACTGTAGTATAAAGGCCTAGCCTACACTATTGGGTATTACTGCAGTATAGAGGCCTAGCCTACACTATTGGGTATTACTGTAGTATAGAGGCCTAGCCTACTTTATTGGATATTTTAATTCTATCTATGTAAATAAGCATAGATACATTCTATCCTTAACTATTTTCAAATACTGACCCGTGTGAAATATACGTAGTCTAAAGCACAATATTTATTAGCGGCAGTCAAGTTTGAAATGCATCTTTTTACAAGGTATGTGCAAATATACTGTCATGTAAAACTATACAGACTTGACATACAAATAATATTTAGTAACTTAATGTTGATATACAAATGAAAAACCCACAAAAGGCAGAGATTTACACTGGAACACGTAATTGTAAACCACAGAAGAGACCAACGTCGTATTATACATCACGTGATGGAATGTTTTTTGTTTCAAACAACGTCCTTGTGCAAATAGACACTCCTGCAGCTACCTGGTTGACATTCAGAGAAGCAATGCTTTTGGTTGGAACTCAGCCCATCGTATAATGTATGAAATTTTTTTCAAATGGGAAGCATCCTTTTTCTTTCATTGTCAAAACCTCCACAGTGAGCTGTTTGCGATGATTTCACAAGTTTGAACTGGACATGCTAACAGGACACAATTCTAATGTGTTCATCAACATCACATCGTTATCCACACAGGGGATATCAAGATTCATGGGCCACTTTGATTACCTTTGTTTTTAAACACCAACCAGCATTATTAGAATGATTAGAATTAGAATTAGAATTGGGATTGATATTCTGATCACTCGAGTCCTAGTTATTAACAATATCCCCACAACACATCAGCCATGTCTTCCCGTGACCTCATCCCGACTGATGTTGCATAGCGACAATGAGTGGCAGTTCATCAAGTTAAGACCAGCTGTGTGTGTGTGTCCCTCTTCACTCCATTTAACAAACACTCCTGCCATCCAGTCCTCCCTCATCTCATCCACTTTGTGATCAAACTGTGGTGAATTGTTCCATCTCCAGCATCACACCACATTGTCCCAATAGTGTGGAAGAGGTGGTTCATCACAGGGGTCCAGGGTGGTCATAAAAGATGGGGGGGCATTATGTCCCCCCGGCCTTCTCCTCCCCCTCACCAGGGCTCTGAGTCAGGCTGGTGGATGAACCTTCGCCCGCTCCATCAGCATCCTCTACGATACAGACACACACACACACACACACACACAGAACAGATGGAGCATGTTTACAACAACAACCGAATATTCATACACGCATAGGCTAGTGCTCAGACGCGCAGGTGTGCATACATCGGGACATACTGTGTGTAGTATGTTATAATACATAAATATCCACGCAGAGCAGGGATATTGACTGTGCGGCACATAGTCATCAGAATAAGAATAAGGACAAGAATGACAACAATAACAATACACTCAATACACTAAATGGCTTATGATGTGTCCACTGTCACATGACTCATGGACACATTAACGATCAGATCTGCAACCACTCCTGTGTTTTTACTCATTCTATGCTATATTTTCACATCACGTGAATATCAAAGTACTGCAATACTGACACATGTAAAACAACATGCTATTGGAAAGGAAACGCTGTCCGTGAAGTATGTAAAGGGTAAAGGGGGCATTAAGCAGATGCTTTTGTCCAAAGCGACTTACAATCAGTACATTTGCGGGGGTTGACATGTGGACAGTTGGAGGGGGATCGAACCGCCGACCCTACGGTTAGCGGACCACACTGCTCTGTCCACCCGCTCAACCCACTGAGCCACTGCCGCCCCTAGTATGTATTTATGTAAGAGGTGCGTCCCGCTGTAAGGAGAGAACAACGGGAGGAACATCTCCTCACCCACGACCGACAGCTCTGCCAGCTTGTTGGACAGCTCCGTGGAGTCGGCCGGCCCCCCGCCGGCCCCCAGGAGGTCCGGGACGGCGTTGCGTCGCCCTGTGCGCCCCGTGGACGCAAAGTCTGTCACCACGGGCTCCACATCAGTCATGGCGGGCAGCTATCCTCGTAGCCTCATAGCCCTGGGAGGAACACACACAGTTTGGAATGGGGTTATTGTAGGGGTTTGTGAATTTGTGAAGTTTACATTTACATTTACATTTACATTTACATTTACATTTAGGGCATTTGGCAGACGCTTTTATCCAAAGCGACTTACAAAGAGTACATTTGTCATAAGAAGGTACAACATTTCATTGCAGCTAATACAGTAAGAAAGTCACCAGAACAAGTTTCAAGCATTTCAATTGCTAGATTAACCATTGCCAGTATACAACATCTCTGACTAAGTGCCAAGTTACCAAGTGCTATCAAAGTGCTAACTTACAAAGCGCAGTTAAAGTGCCAAGACGTACAACAAACAAGTGCATGAGGGGAAGGTTATGCAGGGTTCAGATGAACTCTGAACAAGTGGGTCTTGAGTCTCTTCCGGAAGATGGGGAGTGACTCTGCAGTCCTGACATTGGCCAGGAGCTCGTTCCACCAGTGAAGTTTGTGAACTGAATGCATTATGTCCGTGTTACTATCACATGTTGGGTGACAGTAACCTCAATGGCTCACGTATGTGTAGTCCCCTGCAGCATAGGCTAAAACACAGTTTGCGTCGATAGCCGTTTGTAAATGCCATTAGGCTTTTAGCTCTGCCATTCACCTTGCATGCCCTTGCTTCATGGCTATTGAGCAGTTGGAATTTTCTCTAGGGCAAATGTGGGGGGGGGGGCACATGTCCTGGCATTAAAGAAGCATGTGAATGTGTGTTTGAATGTTAATGGTGCAGTGTGTAGAATTTAGCGGCATCTAGCAGAAACGAAAGAGTGGCAGGAATGGAATATAATAATATAAATGTAATTAAGAATTAATATAAGATAAAAAGTGTTTTTGTTTCCTTAGAATGAGAATGTCGTGTAGGAGTACCGTCGTTGTATAATGCCCAGTATTATGGCGTTATACTATTGTGCATTGGGTCAGAGAAGCTTAACCTCTCTCTCGGACATCAAAATCATCCGCTGGCCAGACAAAGCTCCATGATACACAGACGCCTAGCGCTCCATGATACACAGACGCCTAGCGCTACATGATACACAGACGCCTAGCGCTCCATGATACACAGACGCCTAGCGCTCCATGATACACAGACGCCTAGCGCTACATGATACACAGACGCCTAGCGCTACATGATACACAGACGCCTAGCGCTCCATGATATACAGACGCCTAGCGCTCCATGATACACAGACGCCTAGCGCTACATGATACACAGACGCCTAGCGCTCCATGCATGTGTCCGAGATGCTAAACCCTCGACCCCTCATACAGCCAGTGAAGACAAGGTTATGCTCTGTCCTTTCACCAAACTCTCCTGTGTTTAGAGGATTCACTAATCCAAATCTAAAATAGTGGGGTGAACGGCCGTTTGCGGGTGACAGCGGTTATGAAAGGTGCCGGTGCATTCTTTCACACATCCATGTTTTGAAGATGTTGGTCATTGAGGTTGATTCCCTGTCCGATAACTAAAAACAGGCTTTTACTCTATTGGAGGAAGTTGGTGTCCAAAACTAAATTGTTGCAATACAACTGCACAGCGTCATGATATCAAAAGCAACCTATCAGGCTTGTAAATCAGAATGCCTCACGGTATTTTTATGTCGGCAATACTCCATCACTGGCAATACTTCGCCAAATACTTCGCCAAATAGCAGCATATGTGTACAGTCGCATTCAGCTCCATGGTTTTAATTCTTTTATTGACATGGAAAAAATCCCAACGAACAATCATGTCCAATGTAGAAGGACCTTTTTTCTCATCACGTGACCGTTAGATGCTAAATTCTGTTGTAAATGATGACATAATTTTGGAAGTACCGACTTGCACGTTACACAATACAGGCCAGTACCGTAGTCGTTGGAAAGGGAGGGGTCGGGGGTTTTCAGTTGGTTGCAATCTGCAACCTCAGCACTAGATGCCAGGGCTGTAGTCAAGACCACCTTTGTCTAGTCCAAGACAAGTCCAAGACCAGGACTAGTCGAGACCAAGTCAAGACCGAGTGCAAAGAGGTTCGAGTCCAAGACAAGACCGAGTCCAAAAATATTCAAGTCCGAGTCAAGACCAGGACAGAAAAAACAAGTTGTATTTTATTATGGCAGAATTGGCGGACATCTTCGTGTGTGAGTCAATGAAAATGAATGACAATAACGTTATGTTAGTAGGGCATGCAGATGCAGGGCGTGCAAAGATAAACTAGTGTGTGATTGGTTATCAAGTGGCCAGTGTTCTAAACATAATAACGACACCTAGACCCGGTCGAGACCAAAAGCCATATTTGGCAAGACCAGTGGCAGAGACCGAGACAAGTCCAAGTCCAAATACCAGCGAGTCCGAGACAAGTCCGAGACCATAGAAAAAACGTCTTGAGTCCGGACTCGAGTCCAAGACCGGACTCGAGTACTACAGCCCTGCTAGATGCTGCTAAATTCTACACACTGCACCTTTAACAATGCACCATGTTGGTTTTCCTGTGGTGAATATTCATGCCATTCAGGCCATTCAGGCATTCAAAGTTTGATGTCAGACAATGTGCTAGCATTCCACTGCACTGCACAGTTGACAAATAAAGACCTTGAATCTTGAATACTGATGCAAATACAAACACACATCACATTCACACAAGTACAAACACACATTACATTCACACAAAACAAGATCAATCTATCAAAGAGATAGATTGATCTTTGTATCTCCCATGTGTTACTGCTTAGTGCCAGTAGGGGGCAGCAGTGCTTATTTTCCGCAAAGTAGAAATCCAAATCCTCAGGGGACTGAAACAGATGTGTAAGGTTATTGAAAACAAATACCTTTGAATTACATCATCATACAATCATCAATAATAAGGAAAAAAATGTTCAAACCAAAATCAATTCAATAAAAAAGTCAGCATGATGATCGTTTCAAATCCTAGGCCATGTATCAGTATCAGAAGAACGAAATCTCGGGATTAATCACGTCTGTTCCTTAGTAGAGCTCAGCAGACAAAATCCCATTAGCATCAATTAGGCTAGGAGAGGAACTAACAGGAGCTGAACACATAAACCCAGTCAACTTGTATCATGACGTCTCCATTAGCAGGCAGTCCACAACAGCAGGCACACAACATCTGAGCGTACATACAGACCCTCAAGTAAACAACCCTCTTCGTCCACATCCAAGCCATCTCCATTCGAACCCATGCAAATCTAAAGGCCAGTCGTCAGACACAGGAACACATGCAAATAGAAGCTGCTTGGACAATCCGTCCTTCGCGATCGGACCAGATGGTGACACAAAGACCCACCCCAAGTCCACGGATTAATCACTGTCCTTCCACTCCTAGTGAGATTGAACCTTTAATCAAACCGTTGTCTCTCCATTGCCCTTGCATGGCCGGGCTGTTAGTGGCCTTGTGCCTGACAGAGAGAGAGAGCTTAGCCTGATAGCTATTTATACACTTGTATATACAATGTTGGTAGGAAATGGAAAGGGCGAAGACAGGAAACCCACAACACACACAAGACACATGATCACAATGCAGTTTGGCTGTCAGAGGAAATATAATATTGAAATATATTCTGCTGTGTGAATGGTGGAGATGACGCAGTGTTGGTGGAATAGGGAACATAAAAAAAGAAACACACTATATGTTATAACCCTATTTATGTTATATGTATAATGCATGTTTGTAACATGTCTTTACTCCATGGAGATGAACCTACGGCCAACAGTGACAAAAAAGGACTAAGTAGTTATGAAACAACAGCTGACCAGAATACCACTCCAGGGGTTAGGGGTGACTGCTGTACTATTGGGTCAACCATTGCCCCCCCCCCCCGGTCCAGACCAATATGGGGTCCAGATCTCCAGAAAGAAACATCTGGTGGAAGTATTTCCAGAGGTACTGAGGAGGCACAGTTTTTTCATGACTTGATCATTTGCACGCCGCCGTCGTCATGGAAACTGCCACTTAAGTGCACTAGACTGTCTCCGCATTCACATACCACAGGGTACATTTTGATGACATGATAAAAACTGATTTCACATTCGGTAGGTTGAAGGGGCTTCTATCATGCCCTACCTGACCTACCCAAACCTAGATTAAATGTTGGGAACACTATTATGTGCACAAATGTACCAACAGGAACACAACAGATATACCTCAGAGGAAGAAAAAGGAAAAAGGACGAGAGAGAGAGAGAGAGAGAGAGAGAGAATGAGACACACCCACACACACACTGCATGTGCCTGTGTGCTGTGTGTGTGTGTGTGTGTGTGTGTGTGTGTGTGTGTCTGTGTGTGTGTGTGTGTGTGTGTGTGTGTGTGTGTTGCCCCCTGCATCGAAGGACTGCCCTGCAGAAGGCCAGGGCCTGTCACGAGTTAACATCATCCACTCACCAGTATTACTAGGGCCTGCCTCAAACATTACT
>OMKI01056278.1:0-12141 GCA_900302315.1 Phycis blennoides
TGTAGCTCTCCTATCACTAAACCCCCCAGGCTTCCTCTGAGCCATTAAGGTGGTTAGCTGACCCTGGAGGCTAGCTACCTGCTTCCTAAGATCATCAATAGCACTGGGCCGGGTCTCTGGGCTCTCTGTTGGCTCAAAAACACAGCTACTTTGTGACTGGAGCTGAACTCTCTGCTTTGTGGAACCTACATGCTTCCTCATGCGACTAGCCTTGACTGCCTGTCTGTCCTCCTCAGTACGTAGCATTAGCAAAAGCTCTGAGAACGGAGGTGGGAGATCTTTCTTCTGCTCAAATTGTAAACTAGAGAGCAGAGCAGTGTCCCAGCACCCTCTACAAAACTGTTTGAGGAGGTGTTTACCTACTTCCCCTGGTACGACCCCCCCTCTCTTAACAGCCTGGTTAAGCGTGAGCTGCAACCGCTGCAGGTAAGCTGATGGCTTCTCGCCTGGATCCTGGAGAGTACTCATGAATTGAGCAAACAGCTCTTCTCCATCTTCAACTGCACCAAAAGCAGAATCTAGAAGTTGCAAATAGGCTGAAGGCAATGAATTGGAGCACAGGCCTCTTACCACATCTGCAGCAGGTGAAAGCAAACTCTCCAGGATCCTTCGAGACACTTGAAGAGGAGACATGCTGGGATCATTCAAGAGAAGGTCAATGTGCGAACGCCAAGTGTCATAGTCTACTTCACTATTTGGTCTGGGGATTTTCCCTGAAAATGAGCGAAGTCGAACTGGGAACGACGAGAAAGAACCTGTATCCTCCCTCCTCACAATGTGTTCAACCACAACTTTCTGAACCTCTGGTGGATTGACATCACTCGCAGAAAGGGATGGGACTCTTCTTTCAACAACCACTGGTGCTGACGTAGCACGGTTTTCACCACTGTCATTCTTCAGGGGACCTGAGAAAGGACTGGTGGGCTGTGGGGACTCTACAGGGAACTCACCGAGTACTAGAGGCGACGGCTCCTCTGCAGATTGCATGCTTTCAACATCACTACTGATATGCATCATCATCTCTCTTAAGACTGCTTCATAGTCTTTGCCGCTTAGCTTTGCTAGCTCTTTTAGCTCTGTCAGGTAAGTTTTTGTAGCACTGCTACCTAGCTTAGAAGTGTAAACACTACTTAAAGCCTCAACATTGTACACAACATTTGAATCACTTTTTAATGTGTGTCTGTATGGCAAGAGTGGCTGTAAAGCTTCTACAGCTGAGCCACTGGAGTACTCGACGATCAGGTTTTTGTGGAACTCAGAAGACTCATCATCAACCAAAAGAGTGCGCTGAATGGCACCATACTTCTGAAGGAACTCAATCACTTCTTCATCCTGAACTGACTCAGTTATTCCATCAACGATGACTGCGCTGGGTATTTTAACACTTGACCTCTGGATAAAATCCATGATTCAATGAAGCAATATTGATGTCACCTACACTGGGCTCCTGGCTGGCTCGCCACTTATACTGTAACCCCTCTTTGCCTTATGAGGTTACAGGTATTTTTGGGTTTTAGTTTCAATTCGGTTTGGACCAGTTATCAGGATTCTAGGGTATCGCTCATGGAGCCCAGGATGGAACATCAACATTGACCACACTTACACAAAAGTCAATTTAAAAAACTGTATTGCTTAACATCAAACAGGAACAATATAAGAACATGAAAAATAATAAAATGCGCGCTAAATAAAATAGAAATATATATAAAAATGTCTTTATGGTCTTCTTTTCTTTGTTGCTACAAGCTCAGTTTATTTTGTATCGTTGGGGCCCTTTGAGCTTTGCGTGTTTCCTACCACACCGCAGGTTTGGGAGGTATTTCAGTTGATTCTGGTTCTTCTGTTCCGGCTCGCCATCTGGTTCGTTGGATCCGTATCTCCAGCGGATGTCTGGAAGCCGCCTAGTGGCTATCCAGTGCTGGTGTCCTATTTATCGTCTATTGGTGTCGCTGATGTCCTCTCTCGACATCGAGCGTCACCGAATCAAATCTTTCCACAAAACCTGACCGCCGAGCGGGCAACATCAACCGTGGACTTTTGAGTCAGCTCGCGGTGTTTTCCAACTTTGTCCTTCCACTTTTAACCACTTTTGGCCGTTTTCTCAATCAGAGCGTTTCTTGTGCAACCGAACGGTGCGTTCTCTCCTCTCGTACTAATTATCTCCGAGTTGTGCGCACCTGCAACGCCGCTGCGCAGTGACGTCATGACGCACGTCTCTCTGCTCTATCCGACGCAGTTAACCCCATAAATGCCAGCTATCGCTCACACATTTATAGACTAAACTGACTTTTAATCCTTTCTTCTTTTAACTTTTCCTCAGCTTATGAAGCCTGGGCTACAATAGGATGGGTCAAATGAACACAGCAGCCCACTGCTCCTATGTACCATAGGATGGGTCAAATGAACACAGCAGCCCCACAGCTCCTATGTACCATAGGATGGGTCAAATGCAGAGGACACATTTTGTTCCCATATCTGAGAATGACAAATAAAGACCGAAAGGTCCTCTCTTAAAAAAAAAAGATACAAACACAGGAACCACCAGGCCTTCGTCTTTTGTAATCCACATGTTTCCTATAGGGGGGGCTGTTACCCTCTGCAAAAATTCCCTTCATTACATTTGCAGTTTATTTGACATTACAATAAAAAAAATACAAAATAAAAAAAAATAAAAATAAACATTACAACACTATTCTCATGCCTACACTGACACTTTTTCCAGTTTTTATCTGTAATTTATATCCAGTTCATTCGCATTTTATTAATATATTACTTGATCATAGTATTATATTTTATATTTTTATTTCTGTATTTTTTATAGATCTATTTATACATCTTTACTTATTCTCTGTGTCTGCCGGAAACCGTAGCAACGACATTTCACTGCCAAAAATCACTCTGTGTTTCTTGTGCAATGACAATAAAGTTGAGTTGAGTTGAGTTGATTACAGACACCTTTACAGAGGCAGGAGCCCAGGCAGCTCAGCGGTGTCAGAAAGGTAACAGTAAGCCATGCAGAGGTGACTGTGATGCTAACCTGACGCGAGTTCGAGTCCTTCGACCAAGCACGGGAATCGTTAGGGTTCGTTCATTTGTTCTCTGTTCTGAGAGTATTCTTTTTGGTCGGCTTTTTTGTTTTGACTTTATTTAACGGCTCATGCAGGTTAAACTGACTTAACATAACATGTATATAATAGGTTGAACTGACTTAACATAACGTATATAATAGGTTGAACTGACTTAACATAACATGTATATAATAGGTTGAACTGACTTAACATAACATGTATATAATAGGTTGAACTGACTTAACATAACATGTATATAATAGGTTGAACTGACTTGATATAGACTGTATATAATACAACTTAAACTGACTTAAGAGGCTGAATATACAAACACCAATGAATGCATTATGGCTCATAGAATCTTCTGTTGTTGAACAAATGTGTCTGTTTGTTACGCTATGGTTTTGCACGGCCTTAAGTTGATTTTATTTTTTTGTGCAGAACAATTAAACAAAAGAGCCAGATTTGCTACAGTCGATGATTGATCGCGATGATGATTGACGACTGTGTAGCAACACCACGAATGGCGTGGGACGTGCTGTTCGACGTGTTTTTCTTTTTGAAGTGAGTGAAATTCCGTTTATTTGTTTTCCGTGGCGACAAACCGCGATCGAAGCACCGACAAATCAAACCACAGAAAGCAGATCAACCACAGTGAAAGAACTCCATTGAATGCGCTCTGTGTAAATAATAATAATCTAATCTAATAATCTAATAATAATCTAATAATCTAATCTAATCTAATAATAATCTAAATAATCGTGCAAGTCTACGACCGACAAAAAAAGTGGTTAAGAGGTTAAAAGTGCAAATGTATTTGGCACGTAAATGACATCAAAATGTATTTGAAAATGATTATTATTATTTTAAAACACCCATTTGAATTTTTTTTTAAATGTGAGAAATGGATTCAGCATCCCCAGTGACCGCTAAAAACATACTCACATTGTATAGTTTGGCCAGGCAGCTCCTATGATATGATCAATATAGGCGATGATTTATGTTAATTTATGTTAAATAGCTCAATTACACAAATTGCCCAACATATGCAAATTAGAATCCGGCAGTTTCTGCATGCTGGGGACCCATACTATATATTTCTAGATTTCTGTTCGGGAAGACGGTGGTTTGAATGATCAAGACTTTATTGTCACTCGCAGCGAAGCAACGCAAAGCCTGAGTCGGCTCGCAAAGTGACTGCCGCACCCTTCACACGTGTCGCTTTTCATCCCTGTTTTCCAGACGTGATATCATCATCTTAAATATTTCATACCATGCATAGACGGCCCTTCCTCCCTTTACTGCTGGAGTCCATTCTCCACGTATCATATAGACAGCCCATCCTCCCCATGTCCGTTCTGGCCACTTCTAAACGTTCAAGTGGACACCTCAGGGACAGCAAGGGGTGAACAAGGGGTGAGCAAGTACACCTGTGGGAGTACGTATGAGTGCGCCTCTGTTTCTTTCCACACTTAGTTCATGCGTTACATTTACATTTACATTTAGGGCATTTGGCAGACGCTTTTATCCAAAGCGACTTACAAAGAGTACATTTGTCATAAGAAGGTACAACATTTCATTGCAGCTAATACAGTAAGAAAGTCACCAGAACAAGTTTCAAGCATTTCAATTGCTAGATTAACCATTGCTAGTATACAACATATCTGGCTAAGTGCCAAGATACCAAGAGCGATCAAAGTGCTAACTTACAAAGAGCAATTAAAGTGCCAAGACGTACAACAAATAAGAGCATGAAGGTAAGGGTTATGCAGGGTTCAGATGAACTCTGAACAAGTGGGTCTTGAGTCTCTTCCGGAAGATGGGGAGTGACTCTGCAGTCCTGACATTGGCGGGGAGCTCGTTCCACCACTGCGGTGCCAAAACGGAGAAGAGTTGTGATTTCGCCATCCGACCTTTTCCTCCTTTTAGTGATGGCGGTGCCAGTCGACCAGCTGAGGTAGTTGAACGGAGTGCTCGAGCAGGGGCGTGGTGTTTCACTAATGTTTGAAGGTAGGTAGGGGCAGTTCATGGACAACCCAATGCTTATACTTGGCTTTAACTTGGTTAATATCTTCCATAGCTATCAAACACAAACGCGTTGAAAACCTCCTCCACTGCATGAGGTCCCAATCTTCCGTGCATCCGGCTTGTAGTGCAGTCCGAGGGCTTAGCAGATGACGCATGCATCGTTGCTTGTGAACGTTCTCCACTCGCGATCCACATATCCGGTCCAATTCAGAGGGTCAGGTGGCGTCATGCTTTCCATGACTTCTGTTGGACCGCTCCTGGTACCATGTAATGTTACTACATTATGCAGAAACTGAACTTCACGAACAGATGGATTTATTTAGTTAGTTAAACTCCGTGAGCACGTTACTCGAGTGTGGCTTGGCATTGTCTTAATCCAATACCCCTGAATCCTGGTAGCTATAGTTACTATACAAATAGTTACACTGCAGGTGCAGCCACCTGCACCTATAACTGCCCCCATCACCTGCAGTGGTTGGGGGTAACATTTATCTTCATATCATTTGTATACTCATCCAGCCATCACACCTCCCCATCCCAGAGGCTCCCTCCTCCTCCCACACCACATCGACGACTGTTTCTCTTCTGGAGAGAGACGTCAACAGACTCGAGGCAGAACCCCCCCCCCGCGAAGCAGCCGGGCCGGACTCCGTCTCTCCCTGCACCCTTAAAGCACTGTGCTGATCAGCTGTCTCCGGTGTTCACAGACATCTTTTAACACCTCACTGGCAGACATGCCACGTACCCGGCCTGCTTTAAAAACCCCACCACGAAGATGCTCAAGATGTACAGGACTTCCTGCGGCAGCTGGAGAAGTTCAACTCGCCCGACGACGGCGCACTTTTAGACTGCCGTCATTTTTGAGTCCGTCCTTCACCTCCTCCGTCAGCGTCCGGCTTGCTGCTGCCACTGCCAAGGACCAGGGCAGACTGCAGGGTGTCTTCCGCTCTGCGGAGGAGGTGATCGGCCGCAGTCCGCCGTCCTCCCGGGACCTGCACACCTCCAGGACCCTGAGGCGGGCAGCAAAGATTGCGGCCGACCCCTCTCACCCCGGACACAAACTCTCTGAAACACTCTGGTCCATCAGGAACAAAACCTCACGCCACAAGGACAGTTTCTTCCCGACTGCAGCTTGCCTTATCAGCAAGACCCCGGGGGACCCCCACTGACACTTGTCTCTTACTCTGACGCACTCCGGACATTATGTGCTACATTAAGGCACATCCTACCCATTTAATTGCCCCCCCCCCCCAACTAATTGATTGCGCATGCATGCACAACTGCACGCTTTAAAAACTGTTTATTGTTATTGTCTGTTTTTTTTTATTGTTCATTGTCATGTGTGACGATCTGCCTGCCCCCACCTTTCCTGCCATTCACTAACGTAGCAGCGCCGCATCAGGTGATGAGTGAGTCTAGGGCCCTGTTTACACCAAGGGTAGACGCAGATGTTTCCCTGCAGTTCGGCCTCTCGTTGACACGAAAACCCTGTTTTTATCGCAGAAAACGATTATTTAAAAAAAAAAACTCCGGTCAAAGTGGAGGTTTCTGGAAAACGCCCCGGTGATGTGTTGCCGTGTCAAAACCGGGAGAAACGGGGTTTTAGGTTCTCAAACGTCAACGTGACGCGCCGGGAAAACGCTTAACGCCATGTGAGCGCCCCTGTGTTTACAGTTTGTTTGGCTATTAATGCGGGTGGATGTAAACGACAACGTTTTTTGAAAACGATGTGTGCACGATGTTATGATTGAAAACAGAGGGGGGGGGGAATATTTGTTTCTCTAAATACCCCGGCTATGTGTAAATGTCTCTCCAGCGATTCGCCGATCTCCTGTGTGCCGGTTTCCCGACCCTGCCTCTACCCAGAGACCTCTACTCCGCCTCGCCCCTTCCTGATCTCCGCCCGTGATCATTGTGTGCTTTGAAAATAAATTTCATTTAAATACATTTTATTAAAAAAATGTCATAGCCGTCTGGTTTTGGTACTGAAAATGGGTCCAACCCGACCCGTTACAGTCACGCACCCAGCAAGTCAAATTCCTTTGTATGTGCAAACCTCTTTCTGATTCTGAAATGAGTTTTCTCGTATAATAATGGGCCAGGTAGATGACTTAGCTCTGGCTAACGGAGGATGAGGTAAATGAAACAGAATCCACGCGGAGTGATTGCAGCGCGTACAGAAGAAAATATTTATTTTGAAAATAGGTTATCGAGACAGAAATAGCAATATGTTTGTTTTTTTTTGTTTTTTTCTAACTTGCTTGAGATATAGAACAAAAATATAGAAAGGTATTATTATCTGAGTGGCACATATAGAAGGCGTAGCATAAGCCTTTTCTTTTTTTAGAAAGATACTCGAAGATTGCAAAGTGTTTTTTGCACAATTCCATATTCTTCATTATTTCCTGATTAAACTTTGAGAGTGAAACACATGAAAGGACGAGAGCCGAGCATAACCATTTACAAACCAGGAGCTGTTACAGTGTGGGGTTGGGGACAAATCCCATGGCAAAGGAATGCAGATGGTGACGATACTACAACTGAATGGGCACGGCTGTGCGTCATTATTACGCTTCAATTCACACCGAAACCGAAGTTTGGCGTTGTACATTTAATTTAGACCGCCGTGTCAATTGGCGTTTCAATTCAGTTCGACTTTTCCCCTGGCTTGCGCACGTCAACCGCACCTGCGTTGACTGCATTCAGCCGGTTCTGCCAAGGTTCTGCCAAGGTTCTGCCAAGCTTGGTATGCGTCAACCGCAAATACAAACGGCCGACGTGACGGTCCTAATGTGGAGGCCAAACAAGCAGCCTCCAAATGCAATGGAAACTGTGGACCGAGAGCACGGTTCCCTTAACCGTCGAAGAGTTACTCTGTTTCAACGAGGTGAAGTCTTACTCCTTTAAAAGGCCGTATGTAGCGCGTGTCACTCAACGACTGATGTGAAACTGGAGTCGGAATGAATCGGGGCGCCGGTGGAATCGCACCACGCTTAGCCAGCGATGTTGGTGTTCATTTAGGGTTACACAGAGAATACGTGGCCCCGGACTTGGAACTCAAATGAGTCTTTCGTTTTGTTTCCCCCTTCATTTCAATTGAATACTAACATTTTCCGGAGGGTATTTGAATAAAAACAAAACAAAAGACTGTGAACCGTGTCTTAAACATGTTAAGCTGGCTCGGTCACGGGAGGTAGGGGAGAACGGAGAGAGACAGAGAGAGTCATTTCAACAACAACAACAACAACAACAACAACATCATGAATATAATCCTCGTATCAGGAGGGATGCGAGGAAGCGAGAAGGCGAGACGCCTTTTTGGCCGATGGTTTCGAGGAATGCGTCGAGCGGGCGGAGTCGGTCGGTGGGTCGGTCGGTCCGAGGTCCACGCAGGAGGAGGAGGAGGCGGCGCGGGTCAGGTCAGGGGTCACTGCGGCAGCGCCTTAAGAATGGCGTTGACCTCCTCCGCCACGGCCGTCAGGGCAAACTCAAACTGGTCCTGGGATCACGGACGGGGAAAAGGGAACGACACTTCAGAGGAAACCCGAATGCTCCGTTTGAGCTCGTCCCCCGTGCACGCATCACCAAAAACAAGAAGAAGTGACATAGTAGTGGTTCAGTATTAACTTGAACAGCCTTAAGCCTTATCGAAGAGGAAGGCTTTAAGTTTCCTCTTAAATGCAGGAAACATCACTGCAGACCCATCACACCCTGGACACAACCTGTTCCAACTCCTCCCCTCTGGTAGGCGTTACAGAACACGGTACGCCAAAACAACCAGACACAAGTACAGCTTCTTCCCGCAGGCCGTCACTCTGATGAACAGTTAACCCAGGTACATAGTCTCAGTGACAATCCCTGTGCAATAACCCTGTAATACTGAACACTCACTGTACATACAAATACTACATTATATATTTTTTGGGAGGCCAAACAGTTTTTAACATATCATTATCAATATAAACCTAAGCACGCTGTATATACTGTACATTGTATACATGCATTTTATGCCATACCCACCTACCTCATGTACATAAAGTATCATTCCGTATCATTCTATATTTATTCCAGAATCTTTGCACTCTGCACCATTGCACTATTGTCTCCTGCTACAATTGAATTGCCGTTGTTTTATATGTATAAATATATATACTTTTTATATGTATCTACATCTGTATATAGTAGATAAATGTTTGTTTTACCTTCTCCTATTTTATAGTAGTTAATGTTTATGTTTAGCTCATTGTCTTGTTTGTGCTGTATGTCTAGACCGTGTCTGTACATTGAGAGCATGGAAAAACTGGAACATGGAAAAACCGAAAAACCGGCAAGTATGTTCGTGAACATACTTGCCGAATAAAGCTGATTCTGATTCTGATTCTGATTCATCTCTACCACCCTTCAGCCCAACTGGACCTGCAGATTCTGGAACCTGGCTGACTTCTGAATGCATATTGAAATGAGTGTATTGTGGCCTCAGCTTTAGATGGCTGTACTGAGATTGGGTTACACCTCTCGTTGGTTTCACTCGTTATTGGCCTGGTCTGAAATGATGAATGATGCTTTTACTTGGCAGAACACAAAGGTTAAATATATGTAATATGTAATGTAATATGTGGTCTATATTTGTATGTCTTGCATGAGTATCTGTATAAATTTATTTGCATATGTTTGTGCATTTTGTTTGTATATGTTGGTTTTCTTTCATGAACATTTTCATATGTTTGTGTCCCAAATCCACTACAATGGGGGAAAACAAAGCATTTCTCTCTATTGACTTGGTATTGGTGGTCACTGAATTACAAAATTTTGTAAACATGCCCAGAAAAGATGTATGTCCTCCCAAGCAAAACAAATGCCAATATCAACAAAAAAGTGGAATCAGTCCATTAGACGTGAGAGGAAAGGCCATAAATAATTGGATCCTGAATCGAGGCATACCTTTGCAGTCACTTTGACACCGTGAACCCTGCACAATGTAAGCTTCCAAATAGCAGCCACTAGTGGCTTGAGACACAAGACACAATACTGATGGCGGCCGAGGGCAGGTGTGGTTTGTTAGGCTCCACACCTCTCTTTACTTTTAGCTTTTTATTAATCAGTTTCTAACAGATTTAACCAATGTTTTTCAACAAAAATGCGCTAACTCAAAGAAACCCCTGAACCAAAGACAAGATTCAAACAACAGGTACAGAGAAAATGGATGTTTCTGGACACTGTTACTTTGCCTGTGGCTTCTGATTGCTTCCTGTTCAAGATCTTTGTTTGGCTAGAAATCAGTTATCTACCTCTGGACTTCCTACTCAATATGACTATATATATATAACTGAATAACACACCAACATTTTTTGGACATGGACATTTAGTTACTTACTCCATTTTCTGGCAGAAGTTATACAGCCATGAAAAAGGCAGTAAACAAATCACCAAGAGGAGCAAATGGCATGCTTACAGCACTATAATGGTTTTGCTGCTACTAAGTGGGGATATCCAGCTGAACCCTGGTCCAGTAGCAAGTTTAAGCCCTGTTCAGATTGTGCAACTGGACACAGCCGTCAACACTGGAGGGACAGAACCAATGGACTTTTTCCACATGGAGTCATTTGCTGATCTACCAAGAGCCAACAGTCATTCCACTTCTCACCCAGACAATCAATCACTCAATCAGAGAACATGGACACAGCTGAAGCAATGCAGGTGCAGCATGTTTCCACAGGAGAGAAGGAACCCATGGACCTGCTCCATTTGAAACTTCTGCCTGATCCACAACAGCACACCTGGGATTCCACTCCTCATGCTGCCGACTTTAGTTTACCAACGGTGTCAGAACCATCTTGCTCATACCAACACACGACAACAGGGAGAAAATATGCAGTGAAACATGCAATCAGTGAATCCTGCAAACACAGTGGTCGCACTGAAGGTAAACAGAGACAATTTTGATTCTTCCAGATTGTAAATCATGCAAAGGTCATATGGGACTCAAAGACCAAACCAAAGGGTATTGTGGGAGGACACTTGAACATTCAAAGTATTATTTCAAAATAAGATCAGGTTCAACACCTATTAACAGACTCCAATCTAGATTATTTATGTTTGACTGAAATGTGGATTAACTGTAATATCCCAACACATATGCTTGATGTACCAGGTTATGTATGCTTTAGGAAAGATAGAGTGATGGGTAGGGGGGGTGGAGCAATGATTTATATAAGATGAATGATGAATTTCATCAGTTAGTTGTTTAAGTAGACGAAACAACCAAATTGTAGCTGTGAAACTATATTTTTGGGAGACTATAATATAAACTGGTTGCACAAAGGCAGCAAGCAAAAATTTAAAACAATCTATTCAAAGCATAATTTTCAGCAAATGATCAAAGGACCAATGAGACTAACTAAAATCAGACCAAGTCAACCTCATTGACTTGGTCTTTACAAATAGAATTGAGAGAGTGACAAAGACATACAATTTAATCACAGGCCTGTCTGACCACAATATGGTTTTAATAGTTAGAAAACTAACCAAAAAACGTCTAAAATCCTGGTGCAATGGTAAACCAGAGTTTGCAGGTATTCCAAATAACAAAACAACACAATTTGAAAACATTTACTGATCTGATGCAGAAATTGAAATTGAAATTGAGAAAGCCACATCGTTCCAGGGCTTTACCGTGGTTAAATAAGGATTTTCACCAACTAATGAAGAAAAGGGATCTTGCACTTAAACAGTAATTGGTAACCAGAAATAACACATTTATTTCAAAAGTTTAAGAAATAAGGTAACAAAGGAGTTGCGTATGGCAAAAACCTGTTACTTTATGCAACTAATTGCTGACTCAAAAGGGAAAAGCACAGCACTCTGGAAACATCTAAATACTTTGACTAATCAGGCATCAAATATGAAAAGATCTAATGTGGAATTGAATATAAATGGAAAAGTTAGTAATGATGTATTGGAAATTGCAAATGAATTTAATACATTTTTCACTAAATCAGTTGAGGAACTGGCAACTAATTTCCGACCAATTGAGTTTGATGATATA
>OMKI01056282.1:2995-21013 GCA_900302315.1 Phycis blennoides
TCAAACTTGGCATCCTTGGCCTCCTTGGTTTTCCCCGTGGAGCGGTCCACGATGAACTCCATGAAGCCGGGCGAGCCCATCATCAACCTCTGACCCCAGGGTTGAGGCGCGATGGCCTATGAACACACACACACACACACACACACACACACACACACACACACACACACACACACAATTAAGTTAAGTTAAGTTGGAGGTGAAAAACAGGGAATGCACTGCATGTGAAACCTGCAGTTGTGTTTTTCAGCAGCTAAATGCAGCGTTAAGTTGTGTTTTTCAGCAGCTAAATGCAGCGTTAAGTTGTGTTTTTCACCAGCTAAATGCAGCGTTAAGTTGTGTTTTTCACCAGCTAAATGCAGCGTTAAGTTGGGTTAAGTTGTATGGCAATGACGTTTCTTCCGTTGGGCCCTCATTTTCATGATGAACATGCGTACAAGAAGTTACTAATTTATTATGAAAAATTATTAAAGCTCTATAGTAAACATTATGTTTACTGTCCCAACCATATAAATGTCAGTTTACCCTTAGGATAAAGGCATTAAAATAGCTGTTAAAAAGTGTGTCCCGAGGTAAAGAACTGCATGGACAATGGGGCCCTGGCATGGGTGTAACGCACATAGACTATATAAATAAATATATATAAATAAATATATATATATAATATAATATATAATACAGATTCAACTGATTTTTCACACCAAAAGAAGCGCCTAAAAATGTGTACATTAGAGTTTACACTACAGTCCTCGATTAGTTTTTTTGTGCGTTTCTGGCATCCGGACCAAATACCGATTCGTGAACCCGGATTGAATCTATGAATGAATTTGTCCAGCCGTCTTCTCTGTGGGGAAAAACACAGAATCAAACCTTCATCCTGTGCATCAGGTTTTGATTCAGAGTGCACAGAGGAGGGGCTATTCACCAACCGCCCCGTGTCAGTGTGTTGGTGAGGTAGACAACGACAGCCAATGAATGTGTTGCGCGGAGCTCTACTGTACAATAAAAGATTTTTTATTATTTTTTTTCTCAATGACCCACCAAAGTAAAGTCCATGTGTGGGAATTTGTTCATACACTTCTCTAGTGTCAGATGACGCATAACATCGATGATCAATAGACTGAAAGTTGGAGGGAATCTTCCTTCCACTTTAGCAATATAATAAGTGTGGAAGCACAGAAACTATTGCAACAACAGGAGAAGGTTATATGAGTGTTTGTAGTATTGAAGCGTCACGTGTTTTATTCAGAAGATCCAACCGGACCTACAAAAGGACACTAGAGGGCAGTACAACACATTAGCGACACATTTACATTTACATTTAGGGCATTTGGCAGACGCTTTTATCCAAAGCGACTTACAAAGAGTACATTTGTCATAAGAAGGTACAACATTTCATTGCAGCTAATACAGTAAGAAAGTCACCAGAACAAGTTTCAAGCATTTCAATTGCTAGATTAACCATTGCCAGTATACAACATCTCTGACTAAGTGCCAAGTTACCAAGTGCGATCAAAGTGCTAATTTACAAAGCGCAGTTAAAGTGCCAAGACGTACAACAAACAAGTGCATGAGGGGATGGTTATGCAGGGTTCAGATGAACAAGTGGGTCTTGAGTCTCTTCCGGAAGATGGGGAGTGACTCTGCAGTCCTGACATTGGCCAGGAGCTCGTTCCACTACTGCGGTGCCAAAACGGAGAAGAGTTGGGATTTCGCCATTCGACCTTTACCTCCTTTTAATGATGGCGGTGCCAGTCGGCCAGCTGAGGTAGTCGAACGGAGTGCTTGAGCAGGGGCGTGGTGTTTCACTAATGTTTGAAGGTAGGTAGGGGCCGTTCCGTTGACGGCTTTGTAGGCCAGTAGCATTGTCTTGAATTTGATGCGAGCCACTACAGGAAGCCAGTGGAGGTCTTGGAAGAGGGGGGTCACGTGGGAGAATTTGTTTTGGTTGAAGACGAGGCGTGCTGCAGAGTTCTGGATCCGCTGCAACGGTTTGATCGCGGTTGCAGGGAGTCCGGCTAAGAGTGAGTTGCAGTAGTCGAGGCGGGAGATGACAAGTGCTTGGGTCAGGAGCTGTGTCGCTTCCCTCATGAGGAAAGGCCGGATCCTACGGATGTTGTAGAGAGCAAATCTACACGAGCGGGTCACTGCAGTGATGTTTGCAGTGCAGGACAGTTGGTTGTCAACTATTACGCCCAGGTTCCTTACGGTCGGTGAGGCAGATACTGTGATGCCCTCGACCGAGACCAGCAGGTCCCTGTGAGGGCAGTCTTTCCCCGGTATGAAGAGAAGCTCAGTCTTTGCGAGATTGAGCTTGAGTTGATGCGCAGTTGTCCAAGATTGACACCTATTGTCAAATGCCTATTACAGTCAACAGAATGACAGAGAAAGCCCAATCTCTCTCCTAAGATGTTCAAACTTCTGTTTAGTGGCTTGGTCAAGATATCTGCCTTCATGTCATTTGTTGGGCAATATTGCAGTTCTACTTGCCCACTCTGCACACATTCACAGATGTAATGGTAACGAGTGTCTATGTTTAGTCCATGAGTGATCCACTGGATTCTTCACGATTGCAGTGGCTCCTTGGTTGTCCTCCAGGATCACTGTAGGCGTAGCATCCATTCCGAGATCATTCAGTAATCGTCTCAGCCAGGTACTCTCTTGAGAAGCTTGACTGAGCGCTACATATTCAGCTTCTGCTGTTGAAAGTGCAACTGTTGCCTGTTCCTTACTAAACCAACTCACTGCTCCTCCACTCAGTCAGAATATGTTGCTGGTTGTTCACTGGCGGTCATCCTGATCACCGGCCCAGTGAGCATCTGAGAAGCTGATCAAAGTTCCAGACTCTGACCGCTCATACTGTACGTGAGAGCAAGGTTTCCTCTCAAGTACAGTACTCACTGCACTCACTGCCTGAGCTATGTCTGGTCGTGTGGCCATCGCAGCATACAGCAGACTTCCTACCGTGGACTAGGTACTTTGGTCCACAGGCTTACTGACACCATCACTCTTTTTCAATTTGACATTGGCATCAGCAGGGGTTGCGACAGGATTTGCATTGTCCATCCCATATTTCTAAAGAATGGCTTCAATGTAATGCTTCTGATGAAGACAGACAGAGTTCTTTGCTTTGTCTTGAACAACAGAGATGCCCAGGATATAGCACAGTTTGCCCATGTCCTTCATCTTGTAGCGCTTCTTGAGAGCCATTTTCAACTCATTCATGCTTGCAATTGACTCCATAATCAGAATCAGATCATCCACATAAACAGCAAGTATCTCAAGTTGTTGTCTTGATCTCAGAAATACACAGGGTTCTCATGTGCTCTGTTTGAATCCAATATCTTTCATGAACTGTGTGAAAGCCTTGCTGCAGCAGCGAGGAGACTGCTTCAGTCCATAGATTGATTTCTTTAATTTACACAGCAGGTGTTCCTGCCCCTGAAGTGTAGGGGACTACAACCAACTTCCATGCAATCTTGCTTGTAGTGTAGCTTAGCCACAATGATACGGGGCTGCTTGACATTTGCTTGAAATTATTTATTTGGGCCAGCTCGTAAATTGGTTATTGCGTTCTGATTGGTACTCACTGTGAAGATGCGCAGGGCGCTGCAGTGCAGCTCAGGGAAGGGCTGCGTACAGATGCTGCTGATCATGTCCATGGGCTGGTCAGCAAGCAGGAGAAACCAGGACTCTGTCAGAGCCAAGAGATCCTCTGTCTGGTGTTCCACCTGCAGTCCCAACACATAGTTTAGTTCAGAGGCCTCTTCAGCAGCACAACATAATACGATATGTTCGTGATACTTTTCATAGAGACGGAGTTGTGCACTTTGTTGTTTTTAGCAGATGTTGAAATCTCCAAATCTCACATTATTCAGAAACTACCACTAATAATAATAATAATAAAACAAATATATGTACACACACACACACACACACACGATTCCTATAGTAACTCTGGAAAGTTTTTGTTTCTCTAATGTAGTGACTCCAAGCGTTTTCAGCATGTGGGCTTCTTTAAGCCATCGTTTCAAAGACAGAAGCAGAGAACGCCCACCTGAAGACTGAGCAGATGAGCCATGGCCTCCAGGCTGCGCACCCTCATTTCTGTGGCTCCCAGATTGGCCAGCTGGCTCAGTCTCACCAGCACTGCCTTGAACTTCTCTCCTGTAACATACCAGGATCAAATATATTGGTCTTCATGATGGTACCGCCAGAGCTGAAATTCAATAATTAAAGGAATTGATTTGTTATTTGGACTTAAGGGACTACCTGTAAGAATCAGGAATTCAATAGACAATAACAATCATGAATAAATGTTGTTATAAACAGACAATAGGAGTAGTGTGAGTGGATATATTGTTGCAATGTAAAATGCTGAAATAAAAAAGTTTGAAAGAAAAAACATTTTTGCCATTATCTGCAGGTCTCATTTTGTTAAGTCAAATAACATGTTCAGAAATTGTCTATTTAAAAAAGGAGCTAGATTAGCCAAATGAATGTTCTTTACTAAATCATAAAATGACCATAATATGTCATCAGAGATTAAGGAAACATGCTGAGCCATATCTTTTGTCTGACAATGCTACGACCAGTATTTCTTTGACATTTCTGTTTAGCGTTGAAACATTTGCTTTGTTGTGGCCTGTGTGTTAATATTCAATATTCTCAGAGTACCCCTGGTTGCCAGATATGAAACAAATTTGCACACAAACTGCAAGCTGCAGCGAATTAAGCAAACAAACTAGATCAACTGAGATTGTATTTGATTTGACCTGAAAAGCATTGCTCTTTTAAAAAGCCCCATGACCAGGGCTACGATGAGACACATGTAAAGTTGGAGTTGCATCCAAAAGACGGCGACAGCTTACAGCCCAGAAGGATTGAGATTCTGCAGTACCCATTTTAAACGCTTGGTTTTAATGTTACATATTGTACCTTTATGCATGTATCCTAAACGTAGTTCCTTCAAATGTCACAGATCACGACAGATGCCCATCATAAGTTACAAGAGCACAAAGTGGTAACTTCAATTAGCTTGAGCAGCCATGAAAATCCTACACCACAATGTCCAAAATGAATAAATCAAACCAACCTCCCACACTCACCAGCTTTCTGTAGGACCTGTTTGCCTTCTACTGTGGAGCCTAGTAAGCCCAGCGTGTCCACAGCCACCCCAATCATAACTGGGTCAGGGTCCAGGGTCATCTCAAACACCTTGTTCTGGAAGGCCGGATACATCTCACACACCTGCTGAGGGCTATCCGTGATCGCAAGGTTCCCGAAGAACTTCACCAGACCTACAGAAAAAGAATATGCCAGGTGTGATAAAAACGTTGAACAAAATACTGACAATAATCTTGACCTTGTTTAGGTACTTTTGATGTGATTGTCTGGGACTCACCAGGGAGGTACAGGGAGGAAAAGGGGTCTGTGTCTGCTCCTCTGATCATGTTGGAGAGCCTGTCCATCACCCCCTGCTGGGCCAGGTGCTGGCGCCCATGCTGGCTGTGAGACAGACCCGTCACCATCTCAATGGCTGTTGCCCTGGAGGAAGACAACACAGCACATACGCAAGAGAAGGGAAGAGGAAGGGTTGACATATTTTATTACTTTGAAAGTAGGAAAAAAGAAAGGCTACAAAATAACCTGCTAATTGTTCTCAGTGTTCCAAGACATCACATTGTGTGTATTGTGTGTGTGTGTGTGTGTGTGTGTGTGTGTGTGTGATCCAGCTGTGATTACCTGATCAGTATGTCGTCCCCCGTCAGCTCATCCAGCAGCTGGCTGATTAAGCTGCTGTTAGCACAGTAACCAAGGGAGATGGCAGACACAGACGCTATGTCCACCAGCAGCTTTTGAAGTGGTACATCAAAACAGACATGTTGTTAGTGGACTCATTTCAAGGTCATTTCAAGCACCTACCCATGCCATTGCATATACACAGACATGCATGACAGAATATCTGATTTTTATGCTAGTGAATTCTGAATAACCTTACCTCATATACTCTGTATCGGACAATGTCGCTCACACCCATCACATCCTTCATGTCTTTGAGCAGACTGCCGCGGAACAATTTGTCCAGGCCAGCCTTAGAGTGGCTCAGTTTGGACAGCGACGAAATGGCCTACAAGAAGGATAGTGCAATTAATATACATCCACCGTGTGGTTCTTGTCTAAAAGAGTATCCAACGGTGTGCAGCATGTAAATCGTCACCTGTTTCGCCACGGCCATGTTATCTCCGGAAATGCAGTGGATAACCTCTCGAAGGAGGTCATCGTTATTAAGGATTTCAGTGACAGCCTCTGGATGAGCAACTATCCTGCCGATCTGATGGAAAAGAGAAAGTATAAACTACACAGGGACAATGTTGTATAGAAACACGACATAGATTAAATACAAATAGTACCTGTGTTAAGGCCAGTATCTTCACTCCTTCTGCGTGGTGAGTTAACCCACTTTGTAGAGCATCTCGGAAGTTCTGGGTGAGGTATATCGGACTGAGGACTACTAAAATGCGATCCAGAATGTCCACACATAACTCAATCTGTTCCCTGGATAAACAAATGCGGTTTAATTGCAGTACAATACGCTTGTATGTATACAACTTAAGCTAATGAGCACTCATTACTGTCTTCGTCCTCGGTGTCAACAATAGGGATGCAGACTGACTCATCATTTCATACTGATGTTAGGCTACAGTCTATTGACTAAACGAACCTTTCAGTTGTGTTCAAAAGTGAAAAGATCACGTCGAAACGGTGTCCGGTTACCGAGTCACGCAGCTCACTTGTTGAAATGGATAGAATCGCTGTTTTTAAATGTTGTAGTTCTTCAATTGGGTCTTCAATATCGGCGATTTCCGCCAACAAGCTGTCTATGGATGCCGCCATGACGAATCATGTTTAGAAAAGAGAGAGAGCGAATCAAGTTCACAGAACAGCAACGTGATTTAAGTATCGCGAGATTTGCGAGAAGTGGCAGTCATGCAGAAAAAATGTGTATTTGAGTTGGGCGTTGGGTATCGTGTCTCTTGAACATATGATGTGATAGATGATATAGCAATATAGACTATGTTGGAGCAGTATTTTCATTTATATTTTGTATGTAAGAAATGTATTGGGGGACTTCTTACTACTTACTGATCTATGTATCTAACAGTAGCTGATGAGCTATAGGCCTACTATAGGCCTACTTTATTATATTATGTTATATTATATTATATTATATTATATTATATTATATTATAGGCCTATTATATTATATTATCTTGGGTCCAATTCCTCACAACATCTTTGTGCCTGTGTGACAGCTATGGAAAGTTGTTATTTTGGTAGAATTAAAGGATTTTGCTTGCTATCTTTATGCATCTGTGTTGAACATTTCACAAAAAAAGGTTGGTTGACACTGAAGAAGATTCAGCTCTACCAGATATAGCACTACAACTGTGTATGTCCTCTACCAAAGTCATTATCTTCCTGATTGTAATCTGCATCAATGCCAAAGCATACCCCAACCATAACCATACCAACTGTTAACCTATTCTGCAAATCTTAGGTTACGTTGATATGCAGTGTTAATTATAGTTTTGGAATATAATCAATAGGCTAGACATAAACAATATAATAATTTCACTCAACATTATCAACAACATCAATATTAGATCAGCCTGATTGGGTTCATTCAATGGTCAATGAATAAAACATTCAAGTGAATGTGAATTTGTAATGGTGTGGTCAGTTGACACCCTCGTTTCACTACATCTGTACAGAGTTGTGCTGCTGCCAGAGCAGTGTGTAGCTGCAGTGTACTAGCCTCATGGCTTGGCATGCTACATGCTACATGCTACATGCTTCATACAGTTCTATACATTTTGAACTTGCCTGCCCACTGATCCTCAGTGACAGGTCCATTTGTGTGGCATACATTTGGTGTGCACTTTGATCATTGATCCAGGACAAATCTGGTTCAATTCAAAGAAGCCTGGCCTCTCATGTCTAGTTAGAATATGAGATGTCTTCTGTTATTCTGTAAACATTGGAAATTATGTCCACAAATTTCACAAAGCTCTGAATTCCAGTAGGACTGTGAAGGTTCAGAAATACACTTGAAGGATTGCAAATTGTGTATTTTCTGTGTCTTTTGGTATACGTTAGAGAGTGAGCTAGAGAGATAGAGAGTGTGTGTCAGTCTATGACACACACTTACTTATGTTCCCTATTTGACACACTTTTGTAGTAGGCATCAAGGTCAGCTGCAGCCGTGATACATTTCTTACACAGATACAAAGAACATACAAGGAAAACAAAGCAAGAGGAAATCAAGATGAAGAAACCCCAGTCTTAAATATTCTTTTTGAATAAATATTAAATTTAGAGGATTCAATTTCTTACACAAACTCAAGCAGTTAATCACATAGCTATGTTGCAAGCACGAGTGCATTAATTATGTAGATTTAATGCAGGAAACTCTCTTGCTGATTGGCAGCATAACCCCGAGTATCAGGTGTAGTGTTACCTGCTGCTAGAGTTACCTGATCAGGGAACGCTACCTCACTGTTCTGTGGAGTTGCTGCAGAGTGGACAAAAGCAAAGTAACATTCTGACATTTTAAATGGTTTATTTCTTTGGGCCACAGTCATGCAGGTAGTATTGTTATGTATCTTATAGATGATATCATTGATTATGGGGATTTTGTGTTGACATTTGACATTTGGTATTTTGTATTTTGTCTACTTGTCTGGGGTGAAAAGTACAACATTATTTTACCTATTTTTAATTGTACTCCACTACATTATACATGTGTAAGTATAGGATATGAGTTGTGTTACTAACGATTCTGTATAAATGAAAAATATGTAGCTTGTTGGGGGTCAACTAATTATGTCATAGCGTTGTGCGTAGGAAGGAAAACTTAATTTGTTCTTCACTTTCTTCTTGTAATACAACACATAATACATAATACAATTAAGAGAAAAACTAATTTAGCAGAGTAATTGGATATTTAACCTTTTCAAGCCAGCAAGGGTTGGGTGTGTGTGTGTGCGTGTGTCTCTCTCTCTCTCTCTGTCTCTCTGTCTCTCTCTCTCTCTCTCTCTCTCTCTCTCTCTCTCTCTCTCTCTCTGTCTCTCTCTCACCCACTGTTCTCTTGCTCAGTTCTCTCTGTGCAGGTTGCGTACCCACCAGTGGTGCTTCCTGCTGTTCAACGTGCTCCTCTTCCACGCCCTGCTGTTTGGGGCCGACCTGGTGGAGGAGTACCTGCTCCAGCCCACCCCAGGGGTCTACACGGACGCCCTGGTCCTGGACGTGAGGGAGAGGGCCCGGAAGCTGGAGCTGGACCCCCAGGACAATGTCTCCCAGTCCTACCCCGTCACCAACCAGCGCGCCTGCCTCAACTCTGACCTCTTCCTCCTGGCGCTGGTCTTCAGCTGGCCAGACAACAGCAGCCAGCGGGATGCCGTGCGCCACTCCTGGGCCAATCAGACGCAGGTCCAAGGCTTCCCTGTGCGCACTCTCTTCTTCGTGGGCTCCGCCCAGACGTCGGCCACACAGAAGGCCCTGATGCAGGAGTCGGATCACCACGGCGACATGGTGCAGGGAAGCGCAGTGGCCGACTCCTCACCCCACGGGCCCAAGGAGGAGACAGTTCTTGCGCTGCGCTGGGTCATCACTTTCTGCTCCACGGCCCGCTTTGTGCTGCTCACCAGGGACACGGTGTTCGTCAACCTGCCGGCCCTGGGAGGCTACCTCCTGGGGCTGCACAGGCACCCTGAAGACCTGTACCTGGGCCGGGTCATCCAGATGGACTCCCCCAACCGTGACCCCGCGCGGCCCGGCTACCTCCCCGTGTCCCTGTACCCTGACAGGCACCTGCCCGACTACTGCTCAGGAGCGGCCTTCGTCCTGTCTCAGGACGTGGTGCGCAAGGCCTACGTGGCGTCCGGGATGATACGGGCGCCCGTGCCCGCAGACGTCTTTGTGGGTCTGTGTGCACGGAGGTCGGGCGTGGTGCCCACGCACAGCGCCAGGTTCTCCGGAGACAAGCACGTCCGCTACAACCACTGCTGCTACCGCTACCTGTTCTGCTCTGCGGGGATGGGCAGCCAGGAGCTGGCGGCTGCGTGGTCCGACCTGGGGCAGGCGGACGCCACCTGCTCCCTCATAAAGACCTACTATGGCCTGGTGGCCTGCAAGGCTCTCACCTACCTGGATAAACTGTCCTTCTTCAACTCCCACGGACACACTGACCCAGTGGCCACCATTGGGCAATAAGTGTGTGTGTGTGTGTGTGTGTGTGTGTGTGTGTGTGTGTGTGTGTGTGTGTGTGTGTGTGTGTGTGGGTGGGGGGGGCATTGCTCAGATGGGTACGTGTATGTGTTGGTGTTGTTTGTGTGTGTTTTGTATGTATGTGTGTGGCAAGGACAATAGTACCTAATTCTTAGTGCATAGATTAAATCTAATATGTTATTAATGTTTTTTGTCATAGAATAGTGTAATTAGAAGATGCTTCCAAGCAATTCAATATTGCACTTCTGAGTGTGCTGATGCAGTGTTTATAATTGATGTGTGTGGGGGTGGGGGTGTAATAAGACATTATTTATAGAAAATTAGAAACACGTTTTGGTTAATCAACTGAAGTTTAAAAAAATTGCCTCTCAATTTATTTGATAACCACGCAAATTGAAATAAAAAATTACTTCTATTAAATTCTCCATTATCTGGGAGTCACAACAGCAAACACTCGAATCACTCACTTACTTACCCAAGGAGGACATCTAGCGTCGAAAAATTGAATAGCACTAAATAAGTTAATACTCACCTATTTATATGTGTATCGTAGATCAAACAACCTCTTCACAAGACGTAACAAATGTAACATCGAAACGTGCCAAAATAATTACAAAGTGGAAAAAATACTACGATCAACAAAATGGATGTACGCTGTCGTCCTCCTTCAGACTGTGAGACTGTCCCGATGTCGTGCATTGTGTTTGTCTTTCATATCCACTGCGCAGAGATTTGCCCAAACGCAAACGGGAAGAATGGTGTCAATGTTTTCCTTGTGATCACGTTTATTGAAAAATAATGTACTTTTACGCTAATTGGTCAAAATGTGGCATAAATGCCAGAAAACCTATTCTTCTTACCAAGCAAGTTCCCATGGCTCTGTTCCATGGCGTCTATAAATAGTTGATATCCTACTGCCACTCTGCACATCTGTCTAGCTGGGTATTTAGAGCATAAAGGCACACAGCAGGCTATACACAATTCCATTTGCCAGACAGCCAACCAACCGCACATTGTAATAATCTAGCTGGCATGTTGTCGTTCTGCACCTTGATCCCACTTTCAGCACGAATCTGGTTGAATTCTAATCAAACACCTTTCCTTCATAGTCTCTGCATCGTCGCTGCTACTAGGCTCTCTCACTTCCTACTTTGCTATTGTCTCTGACCCCCTGTGGCTTTAGCTTGGGACAATGGGTTGATGTGATGTCATTCTATTTGATAGAATTAAAGATTTGAAGATAAGTGGTGTGCTTGTAGTCCAGGGTAAGGTAGATGATGTAGATGTGAGGTATAGATGATGTAGAAGAAGCGTGTGATCGAACCCAGACATTCGGTCACCGAAACACCTGGAGCACAGAAATCATATAGGAGTAGTTTATACTGTGCCAGAATAGCAGCCAGCTATTTGGCATTGGATTTACATTTAAATTGTCTGGAGAGGCTACTGAGGAATCTAATATTTGTAGAACTGAAGGGAACACAGCAGAACTGAATCTGTGAATTAATTATAACTATAAAATATATGACACTGGATGCTTGTTCAACCTTGACATTTCTAGCACAAACACTTGATTTTTCTATAATTGGTGAATTTAATTCCTTAATTTTGGTTAAAATCCCAGCCTCAGAACTGTATCTTGGTTCCCAGAATACCTGAGGCAGCAGAATTTACCCTGAGCCAACCCTACATGCACCTTTGCCACATATCTGTCCACACACAACATTGATTTCTGTCATTGCTGTGCTGTGAGGTAGGTTAGCAATCCAAGCACTCAGTCGGTGTACCGTCGCAGGGCAAGTGCTTTACATAACCCTCGAGGATAAATGGTCAAGATGTGATTTTCCAAGAGAAAGTGGAAACAGACACAGGCAGTAGAGGGAAACCCTGTAAACCACACATACACACACCACAATCACATATGTGTACACACACATGCACGCACAGACACACACACAGCTTGTCCAATGTGTGTGTGTGTGTACTCTGCATGTGGGTGGTGCAAATGTCTAATGAATGCTTCCACTCAGAGAGATGCACCTCTGTAGCGACAAGCCCATCGAAAACCAGAGACCAACAAATGTTGTATTTAGACTGTTTGCACTGACTAGAGGCGTCAGGGGTTCCACCAACCAGTGATTTCAAGGGAGATTCAGCGGAAAATCAATGGAACTGACCTAAACTGATTAAAGCCCTACGTAATGGCATTTTCATTTTCTTCAGGGGGTAGTACACTTTTAATGTGTATGTTTGTTTCCCTTCATGTACACACATACAGAACAGTGTGTTTACACATGATGAGACATACACTACGCCTATTGGTAGGTTTGAAATCTGAAGAAGCCAAGTCTTGGTGTTCATGTGGTTCTGCAGGGCGCTTTCCCATACGCACACGTCAGTTAGCTCCAGGTTAAACCCTCTTGCTTTCTGGTGATGTCTGTGGCAGTGCCTTTTTTCTCTTTTTTCATAAACTCCATAATCCATGACAAGGTTCTGGTTACTATGGCAAGCTAGTTTTAGATCTTCAGAAGAAAGACTGTTGGGTATTATTCTCGTTTTTTTGTATATTTTCTGAATCATTACGTGGACTTTGGCTGGTCTCCTTTTACTTTCTCCTGACTTTGAAATTAACCGTATTGCATGGCAGCAAAGACTTTCCACATCATAAGCGCCAAACTGTAAAACTAATACAAGAAACACATTTTACGATACTCAGGTGCCACATAGAAATAAACACACACACACGCACATTGTGAGGCCGATAGCCAACGACATGCATGCATTCAGACCTATCATTACTCCAACCTGTCATGGTAGAAGGAGCCCGCCGAACATGGACCGATTGCGTCATTGTCCCCCATAAAGAAAAAGCACTTTCCTCCAGTTCAATTCTACCTAGAGGCCAGATGTGAGGGTGGAATAGGGCTGAACAAGAAACACTGCAGACTGTACCACACTGCTCTCTCTCTCACCTCTCAACATCACCCAGTTTGGCGCCTTGAGAAACCGAAGGGCTTGGCACCAACATTTTTGTTGATGGCTTCTTCCTTATTATGGGTTCTTTTTTCTTTTGCCGTTATCTGACAAGCAGTCTTTGTACCTAAAAGGCAGGTTCCCATCCCATCGCCCTTATTGAGGGGTGGCTCTTCAAAGGTCGCTGTATAGGGATGGGTGCTTTTGGGCGGAGGCCTTTTCTCCTCAAGCAGCGTATCAGATCACATGTTTATTAAAGGGTTGCATGCAGCGATGGGTTCTGCCCTGTGGTGCTGTACTCCCCTCTACTTTGTCTCATTTGATCGCACCGTGACGAAGACAGCTGTACACGGTCAGTCACTGTAATGTGCACATTACTCAAGGTTTGCCTGATGCTGAATGTTGTGTGGTCATTACGATGCAAGATGCATCTCTAGAATGAAACCTAAATGGCCTCCACAATGAAGTTACAAATCACAAACAAAATGTGAAAATGCAAGGAAATCACACAATTCTGTATTCACTTGTAGGAATTGTAGTTTTGATGACTTAACATGAAATGTCATCCAACTAATTATTTAGTCCAAAGTTTGACATGACTCTTCAAAGGAGTCTTCAAAAGAGACATGGTTGGAATCAGTTGTTGCTTAAGATTCCCCGATACAAATCTTAACATACCCACCTGTGTGGCGTAACAAGCCGATGACGACGGCCCGTAAGCAGGATGATCAAGACGGGCCCCCTATAGGCTACAACGGTAATGACACAACGTCCACCAATAGCCTACCATAGGCTATTAGGTCATACAGGCCTACAGCATACTAGAAATGAGACCACTCGCAAAAGTACGCGCACCACAACAAATAAAATAAACGATGACGGCACACCAAAAGGAACATACTCCCAACTGCACACCAAAGATACAATATACCCAAAAGCAATACCCAATCATTAAAATACATAAAAAGGTGCTGACTTACATCATAGCTGCATTTCCTCTGCGCAAAGTTGTCAATTCAATCCTTAATGTTTGATAGAATTAAAGATTTGAAGATAAAGTTTAAGTTTGGGAAATGAACGCTCTGCAGACGCCACTGTCACTGGTACTGTCAGTAAAAGCATGAGAACAGTGCAAACTTCCCCGAAACTCACAGTGGTGCATCTATTCTCAATGATGAGCATCTTTGTCAGCTCTTGCGCTGTCTTCATTTGTGAAATGTGGTCTTTCAAACATGCACGGAATGACAACAATTGAATGGGAAAATCAGCAGTTATGTCATCTTTGTAAAAATCCAGAAAGCCACTTTTATGTTTGTACTCCTCCATTGCCATCTCTATTGCTATCGCTAACTAAAGTTCAACGTGTAATGGCTGCCAACTGAGCTACGGACACGCACGTTCACTACCATATCCCATAATCCCCAGTCGCAATGTAAAACAAAATACACCAAAATACATCGTTGTTAGCTTAAAAAATGATTTAATGATCACTAAAATATGTTGTCAATATTAATTCAAATATGTTTGTGTAATTTAGATGGATAGACTTCCAGTGCGTGGCTGCCGGTTTATGTTTTCACACAGATATTGGCAAGTGCAAGTGTTCCAATGCAACAAGTGGTTGGATAAATACTCTAGCTCCTCTAGCACTCATAAAGCAGGCAAAAGCAGATATGTTTTGTTAGGCAGGTATGGACCTAAAAAAGGAAAAACATTTTAACCAAGTGTAGCTTACATCATCTTACGTTCCTAGGGGTCTATGGGGTAAAGGAACTAACATAACAACCAGAGGTGGAAAATATTAAAGAGACACAACGCAAAAGTAATACAAGTAATATTTATTGAGGGGAAACACAAAATAAATGGTAGGAGGACTGATGGAGCCAAAGGAAAGCAACTCAAAACTACTACTAAACAGTTGAGATGTAATAAGGAAACAAACCAAATCTCTGACTAGCCTAGCTATCAACAATGAACCAAAGCATACACAGCATCCACAATTTACCTAGTGTCTCTAGACAAGGGTTATCTACATGTGTGAGATCTACAGGGGACCCCAGCTTACCTAGCTCCTTCCCAGGGGGTCAACATATAGGGCAGGTAGCACATGGCAAAACAATACAAGAGACAAACTGTCTCAAACTTAAACTGTTTTCATTTTGTTTATATTGTTTATTTGCTCTTTGCATCATTTCAATCATAGATTGTTGTTTGGGTCATGCCCTTGCGAGCTTGAGTCAGGTTTCTGTCTATGCACTTCAGAACTACATTTCTATGAGATGTGCTCAATATCTTCTGTGTTTGTGCTGGTTCCAGGTCTGTGTTTACAATGTTAATCCTCAGAATGGGATCTCAATCTAAACGGAGTGTTTGTTACAATGGCAACCACCACATGCTTTAGACCAATTTGTTAGACATTGCCTGGTAGGTTCTTTGGCAACCTATACCTATTGTAGGGCAGGAAGATTTATTTTATTGCTACCTTCGTTTTCAAGTTTCAAGTTTCAAGTTTTCAAGTTTCTAGTTTCCAAGTTTTCAAGTTTATTGTCATATACTAGATAACAACGTACATAATTTCCAGCAGTGAAATTCTTGTAGCTCGGGTGAACTCAACTTTGCATAATAAAATTTAAAAAGAAAAAAGAAAATAAATAAAAAAGTAAAACAATAAACAATAAAACAATAAAATAATAACAAATCAAATCAAATCAAATAAGTGGCTAAATATTCAAATAAGTGGCATGTTTGTTTTCTATTCTTAGGGAGACTAATTTATGAAACAGCTTCTTTTATTCTTTGTTGGAATAACATTGGGTATGGGTAAATCAAATCACGTTATTGTAGGGTTTTACATATTGTCATATAGGTGCTTTTATCCAAAGTTTTAATTCAACCCACACAACAACAATGACCAGACTCAGACTACCATAACTGAATGAAGAAGTGAGCCGACTCAGCAGCCATGACTATTCCGATGTGCCATGCTAAGCTGCTCCTTGTGTGGAAACATTTCATTGTGTTTGGATCAGGTGGCACTGAACGACTCGTGTCACTTCTCTTCTGGTTAACCATCCATCCTACTGAGCTTGTTTTTCTGGCAATCTTGGAAGGTGCTCATCAATTCTTAAGTCATGCATCCAGTCTTATCAGGCAGAATGAACCCATCATGAAGAATACTATAACAGATGAAAGACAGACATACAAACAACCACATACATCAATACAAACACACATACTGCTGTGGTAGGAGTGCTAGGATTAGAGTCTGTGGCAGCGAGGTTTAACTCTGTTCAAAAGTCTTCCGGGATGTGAAGGTCTGGCCTTGCCCTTGGTCATTTGCTATTTGAGGAATGTCGGGGGAGGATCTGTATTGTCCAAAGGTCCATACTCACCTCATTTTACACTCATCCAGAATGACCTAGTCCCTGGGGATCCCAGAGTGTAGTGACAAGAGAGTTTAGATTGTAAATTAATTAATTAGTTCAAATGGATATTAATTTTCAACTGTGAATCCATAGCTGAAATGATCATTACAATTACTAATTCATCACAATACAGCATGGTTTAGGGCACCTTTTAAAGGGTCTCTGTGGAGTTTACCGCTTTTACAATCATCGTCTACATAGATTTAGAAGTTTTTCATTTATCTATGGCAGTTTTCACAGGCCAAGCTCAGGCCTGGCCCTTGTTTACATATCCCAGCTCATAGGTCCTGGAGGCTATTTTGTCACATTTACATACTGTATGACCCATGGATTTATAGAACCAAGTTTAGAGTTTGGTTTCTTTATGTTCCTGTAAACCCCTAAAGAAGCTTTGCTGTAAGTTTGATACATCTGCTACATTTGCTTCCAAACAAATGTGTATTTGTGTTAAAGCAAATGAGAAGCTCTTGGTGAAACTATTTTCCCCACTTCATAACCATTGATTAAGCTCATACATTCAGTCATCAACATTTATGGGGTTATAGTGTAGTAAATCTTTTCATTTGTACATACTCTCTGACTCACTTCCTGACTCACAAGTCACTTCCTGTCCACTTGGTTTGGTGTGTGTTAAAAGCCACAGAGAGCTTCACCCCCAGTAGAAGCTAGCTGATGTGCGTCATCGCAGTACACTTCAGGCTGCCCACGTCGTTTGCCTGCGCAGATCGTAGGGCGTCTTTTGGTCTATACTGGCTGGCTGTGCCCATTGTTGTTCATAGAAACATATAAAACGTGTAGTCCTTCTTGAAATCTTATAAAGGAGCCGGTAGGGATTGTGCAACTTGCTCAGTGATACCTAGAGTTGGACTACAGACATTGTGATTCAAACCTAGAACATCTTGGGAGTCCAACCCCTTCACCGCTAGATGATCTCCTCATTGTTCTGTTGTTCAGCAGGTGTGTTTTTAAACAACACAATGACCACTTGGATGGAAGATATCTTTAGGAATTGTGAGTATAGTGGAGCTTAAAGTGGGGAGGAAGATGTCTGCATGTGTATGTGTGATAGCTTTACGTTCTCCAGCTGTGTGCTCTCCCTGCCTGCAGATAAATAACTCCAGTCTGAGGTGTGAGGGGTTTCATCCTTAAATCACCTGTAGGACAGGTATAGAGCTTCTCACGTGTGTGTGTGTGTGTGTGTGTGTGTGTGTGTGTGTGTTGTTGTTGTTATTTTATCAATAATCAATTTATCAAATTATCATCAATCATTTCTGGATTGTAACAGAGGAAAATAAATGTATTCTCTATCTTGTCTAGAGTTTCATAGCAC
>OMKI01056282.1:21033-32629 GCA_900302315.1 Phycis blennoides
GGAGGTGAAGATCTGTGTGTGTGTGTGTGTGTGGTTGAGTGTGTGGGTGGGTGTGTCTGCTGATGTGGATGTGTGTGTGGGTGTGTGTGTGTGTGTCTGTGTCTTGTGTGTGTGTGTGGGTGTGTCTGTTGATGTGTGTGTGTGTGTGTGTGTGTGTGTGTGTGTGTGTGTGTGTGTTGTTGTTGTTATTTTATCAATAATCAATTTATCAAATTATCATCAATCATTTCTGGATTGTAACAGAGGAAAATAAATGTATTCTCTATCTTGTCTAGAGTTTCATAGCACTAGCCCTCTCTGAGATATTCCTAACACTAGAAGGTGTGAAAGCACCTTTTTAAATATTAACATGAGTTTCCATTGCCTTGCTCAGGATTCCCTCCAAAAGGTATAGAACATGTGAAGAAAATACCTGTGGTCTTGCCAGTATTTACAGAATTTGTAGTATTAGAAACTTAAGAGAATTTGAAACACTTGCCAACTTGGTGGACACATACACAATGTCCCATATAGTAAGATGTGTAAACCATGTTGCTGAGGGGACGCCATATCCGCCATATTTGATGTTGTGTTTATGTGTTTATGTGTGTACATTCAGTGTGGATGTGCCAAGTGCACCCGCACAAGCATTCCATGGCCCGCCTGTGGCCTCATGAATACAGTACTTAACACCAGGAAGAGCTCCGCCCGCTTAGGTAGCAAGTCCTTCTGGTGTAGGATATGTATGCATCTGCTTGTTTTAGTGAGGACTTAGCATCACATGTACCGACCATTTAGTGACAAATCACAGCATATGCTAGAGAGAGGGAAACGGCTCGCCAGCCCGACCCAAAAGTCTTTGGGTCAGTCTTTGGGTCGGGCTGTGAGATGAGATACTGTGAGAGTGAATTGATTTGGCATTTTCTTTTACTTGCTATTATTACAAGTCATTTTGAAAGCTTTGAGGAAACATATAGTCTAGGCAACTTTCTGTTGTAAGTAAGGCTGCCTTGTTGGAGACCCTCGCTATGTTTATGTATGACATAGGCCTGCTGTGGACCTATATATGAACCAGAATAATATTCTATACGGCATGATGGATAAAAACCCATGGCACCCATGTTTATGCAGTGAGTGCGTGGTAATAACGAGTTAATGAGACAATCTGAACAACTAAACAAAAGGGAATTCATGAAGAATAAAGAAATGTATTAAAAATCGAAATCGATCAATCAATAGATGAACAAAGGTGAATAAACAAACAAATAAAACAAATATATAAATAAACACTCAAATAAATGTAACAAACAGCTGATTGTGTGTGTTGAGGTGTAAAAAACACGTGTGCTTTTCATCATCTAGAATGTGCAGGTCTCACGTGTCACGAAGGCCCATGTGGGACGACGCAGGTTCGATGGCTATTCATCGGAATGAAAACAGATGAGAATGTCAAGAGGCCAGGCCGAGGCTAAGAGGAAGGGCTTTAAAAGCCTCACCTTTCATCTGGGGTTAAATGAAGCCGTTTGATGGACGTTTCTGGGTGAAACGGGTCTCTCAGGCCCTGTAGTGTGTGCCCCTTCGTGAGGCAGAGCCCCCCTCCTCCACAAAGGCCTGCTGTTTCTACCTGGAGGCAAATACACCAGGAATACTCAAACGTCCATCTGTCTCTTTGCCGACCTGTTTGGATTTCTGCAGGAAGTTGAGCAGAGCGAATATAGGTGTGACTGTATGATATTAATGAGTTTTGTAGAAAGGGCCCATTCAAAATAGGAGCGAGAACACGAAAACAAAACCGTTCAGTTGGGGCTTGTATTCTGCCCTGCCCAAAAACAAAATCAAATTCATGAACCCTCATAGCAAGCCGGAAACATTGAGAAAAAGACAAAAAATACTTTACCCGGAAATGGAGAAAAAAGTATACTAATATACATTAGCAAAGAGAAACACAGATGTACTCACAAAACAGTAGGAATAGGAAATAGACACTAAACATAGTATACCCTGAGGGCATTTTTACAGAGGCTTGGCTTTAGAAAAGCCTGTCATTAAGGTTTGGTTTACTGGGACAAGTGCAGTGGTTTCTGCTGGGATGGCTGCTCAGGGACAAGGCAGCAGGGCTCCATGTTGAAATGACAGTGGTGTACACGAGCTGCACTGGCACCGGCAGCACCCAGCTGGGGAGGTAAGCACTGGGTTTGGGAACATATATATATATATATATACACACATAATTATTGTATATGCTCAAAGGGGAAAATATATCAGGTTGTGTGCAGCAAGCTTGTCATTTTCTTATGAGTCATAACTATTGAGATTGTTCTGTAACAACCAATAACATTGCGGATTATTTGCTTGTATTTATTTGATTGATGTTTAGTCGATCGGTGTATTAATATTATTATGTTTATGACATTTTTCCAGTCCACACCAGTTAATGCCCCATATTGTCGACAGAGTATAATTTTGTTATTCTGTAGCTACAATAATTTTACCTTTAACAATAATATAAACAATTAATAGCAAGTGTTATCCTAATTACCTGAGGTAATTAGGACTGTTTGACTGCCTCCTGACTACCAGGAGGCTTCAAGTGCCACTGAATTTGACACTGTACTGGCCCCCCCCCGTCCCCCTCTGACCCCCCCCCCGCCTCCCCCCCTCCCGAGGAACAGCGATACATAGACGACATTCACTGTCACACATGCTCGTCAGTCACACAATGTCACAGGACTCATGAGCTGCTGAGGTCTGCAGCCATAGGGACACCAGCACCAAAACCAATACAAACCAATGTCAAATATTAGTGAAGCAAGTTATTTAAGCAATGAATAACAGCTAAGTAAACGGAAAGAAGCCAGCAATTTAGTTGTTAATTGTTTAAATAAAAGGATTTTCTACTTTTCTTCAAGTTGATACTAAATGGAGAACAACCAATGCACTGAAACGGTTTCTGAGAATGCACATCAAGGCCAGTTGTAGTGGCAATGAAAACACTGTCATAAAACATGCTGGTGCTGACTTGACAAGCAAGTGTAAACAAAAACAACTATAGACTTTATGGTAGTCAGTTGATATTATGCACATAAGAACTGGACAGTAACTGCTAGATAATGTAGCCTATCTCCTGCCTTCACTAACTGATGGACAGTTAGTGTAATAAGCTTAATGTGCCCTCACAGTGAATGCTGCATTGACATTTTGATTGATTTCTGCAGCACAACAACTAACATGACATCTGGTAACCATCGGCAAAATAAAAAAACATATTTTTAACAAGTAAAGTAAAATGTGTGATAGAAAAAGCAAACCATATCCCTATAGAGCATACTCCAGAGAATTTGCAAAAAAAAAAGTCTTATCATCAAATCATTTTTTCTTCAGTAAGAATAGTAACGTGACAAGGCAAGCAGTAAACTACTGAGGGCAGCATGCAATGTTCTTCAGACTACAGACGTCGTAAGGATGCAAAAAAGGAGCCTGGGTGCTTATTTGTCTGGGAGAAAATAAGTATGCAGTCTGATGGAAATGTGTAGCCCTTATCCAGCCGCCAAAGCCACATACAATGGTTTAGCAGCAGAAGCAGCATGGGCTTCATGTCTTACAAGGCCAAATACACTGCAGGTATAAACACCAGGTCTAAATATTATCATGACTGGTATTTATTTTGGCTCGGTGGAGGAAATGATGATGGTGCCTTGGCTCTACAGAACAGTTCTAGTATTGTGGGGAATGTCTAGGGCGAGGAAAGAGAGGAGAAGAGAAGTATGTTCAGGTCCTCTTTAGGATGGGCCTCATTAAAGCTGGACTATGTCTGGCTAAGTTGTAAGCATTGAATATATTCAAATATGTTGAAATATTTTAATACTTATTATTAGTATTCAACTATGTTCTACATTGTTTTCAATGGGTCATTAAAAGTGTATGCTTTAAAAGTTTAAAATGCAAATGCTAATTGTATGGGATGGGTCGCAACATTTTCAAACAAATAGTAAAAACTAAAATCAACAGTTTGAGTGAGGCAAATATTTTCTTTGTTGGAAAGTATACATTTTATCTACATGAAATTGCCCTATATGGGAATTCATTGTTCAGTCCATCTGTCTCTTTTTATATGTTCAGGATACAATTATGGTAGACAGCTATGCAAGTAAAGTTTTTCATAATCCAACCTGCCATTTTGTAGTTAGTTGGGTGGGAGGTTGTGCCCAGCTGTGGAATTTAGGTTTTTATTCTTGATTTGTGGCATGAATGCTCCTTCTATTTTGATATGGTGATTTTAAGTGTGGATTAACCAACTCAGTTTGCCTCATGGCATACTCTCTATATAGATATACAGAATGGTAATGTGCTGTTTAGTGGCATTCGAAAAACCACCGTCGGAAGGGGTTCAACCAGCCACCCCAAGATAGTAAATTGACTACAACTGCCTACAACTGTTGACTTTAGCTGTCGTCTTATTATGATGGCAATTATGATGTTCCTGAAGCTATAGGACGAAGGTATGTCGCCTGTCCAAAATGTCCCTGTCCAGGGAATCTCATCAGTGCAAATGTGGTTTGTTAACATGAGATATAATCCAAAAAGCTCTTTAATTCAGATTCAATTTGTTTTATCAATCCCTGGGGGAAATTGTTTAAGTTATGTAAATTATGTAATAATAAGTTATGTAATTGTTAGATGCAGTTGATAATATTAAGATACATTTAGGTAAATATGTGGCAAACTCACTGAGCCTACTAGCTGGTTAATATTCAGCATAACATTAACCAAGTTAGCTTAAGGGGGATCAACGGGGTTTAGCAGCAAAAACTGGAAGCTCTCAATATTTTTCTGAGAGTGCAGGTGAGGATACACATATTAGGCTATACAGACATCCAATCCTGGTCACTTACTAGCAAACAGCACCAGAATCTGCCTGACGGCACAGTTTGATGACACTAAGAGGACACCATCCACATACACTCTCACACACTCTAGATGATGCTGGGAGAAGCTGAGGCACTTCCCACACTTTTGTATGTGCACTTACTGTATATTGTAATTATGAATTCATGGTCATACTATAGTATTTTCTAAAAATATTATAAAAAATCTATAAAATAAATATAGAATAGCCACCTGGTGGGCACACAGATTATGGAAATATCTACATGTGTAATACTACTGTACTAATAGCAATAATAGCAACAATCCTTCTGACCTTGGAAATAAAAGTAATAAGGGTAGGCAGGGCCTCAAACTCATCCTGCATTAAGACCTAGTTGATCAGGGCTGGCCCACCGCATTGGACCAGACTGCATCTGACTATTAAACCAGAGACCTTAGAATAAACATTGCAATGTATCAATTGTTGCGTGTTGTGGAGTGTGCAGTTAGACATTCGTACTGGCAGGTGTTGGATTACCGCTGGGCCACCCATACTGTGCAATGTATGCCCTCATGTGGATTATAAGATTATTTGGATTGAAAACAAGGGTTATAACATTATATTGTTAAGATAACAACAAACAATTGACTAGGAATAAGAACATCAGAACAGAAGAATAAACAGCCATCTGTTTCTATATAATTGTTTCTGTGTACATTCAAATTTAAGGCACAGTTATTGTTCAAGAAATACAGATACAGTACACCAAATACAATATGTGGACCAAAATGATTAAATACATGCACTCATTGGAGAAAAGACTGAATTTGTTTTACTCCTGTTGGCAAGAAAACCAACCTTACCTGTGACTACACCCCACATGAACCTGCCTCCACTGAAAAACAAGGAAGGAACAACAGGTGTGGACCACAACCTGTTCTAGTAGAAGTTTGTGACCAGCAGCAAACTGATCAGTGTTCCATCACTCACTGTAACCTATGACTGCGGTGGTCTTGTCTTGTGTGGTTTAAAAAGCTGCAACCCAGCTGGTTAAAGAGGTGGGATAGAAGTTTATAGAGGCCATTGTAATTACTTTTGATTGGCTGCGAAGATGTTAAACATTAAACATTTGTCAGGGTGCACACCCAACACAAACCAAAGCGGAAAAGGGATGACCTGCTATCCCTGCCTTCAAATGGAGGAGATCCCATGGATCCAGTGGGAACTGTGTTTCCCATGTAATCATTGTTTGCCAGTGTGATGAACTGAACTACCATGGATAACCTTTCAAAGACATCCAACACACTACCAAACAATAATTCCGTACCATGACGGAACAATGAAACATTTCAGCAGCACCCTAGAAAAGATTGTTGATTATTGGATGCATTTTGGGTCTACAACAGTGCAGGGTGCAATTGTGCAGTAGTGCCTCCATGCTGCTGGCAACCTGCTTTATATACTTCAGCATCTGGTTTCCCCATTAGCTGATTGGTATGAACTGGTTCTAAATTTAAAGGTGACGTTTTAGCTTCATCCAATATAAAGCTTACTGTTACACTTCTTTTGCAATGAGACAACTTAATGAGATGCTCCTTAAACCCTCTTACTGGAAGATACAGATTGACAAGCATTCTTTTACTATTCTGTAATTTGACATATGCATTCCTATGGTTTGCCAGGGGAAATGAAACATTTATGATATAGGCCTTAGGGCTTTATCATTGGAAGTTTTGGTGGATTTAGAGGAAGGATAAGTGTTTCCATTCTCTTAAGACTTGGTTTGCCTCTATATGAATGTAAGGAGGTCGAGGGTCAGAGAGAGAGAAGAGAGTCAGGGTCGAGGGTCAGAGAGAGAGAGAAGCAGTGATACTAAAGAAAGTTACCTCAGGAGTGTGGAGGGGTTCAGAAGATTGGCAGCACAGCCAGGTAAACCTCTGACTGACGTTCTCAGGGGTTTCGGGCAGAATGTTTTTGGACCGAAGACATGATGCAGAGTCAATGCTCCTGCCTGGACTAAGAGCTTCCATAGAACTGTGACATCTTAGACTTATTCAATGTGAGCCATACAAGAATCTCCCCATCATCTTACCCTTCCTGCATGAGCAGAAAGGTCCCACCTTATTTTCACTGGACTTTATTTTTAACACAGTGATGGATAGAGAATGTGTAGAAGTATTGACCAGGCGATAGAGAGTGCGACTACGAGCGTCTCCTGGGTGTGTATACACCGCTAGCCCAGGGACTCGCGGCGTCTTTGGTTATCCACGTCACACCGTCGTCATTCAGAGTGTTGACAGCCACCACGCGTTGTTTGTTCTTATGATTATTATTATTTGTAATTACATAATGTGACATAACATTACGTGAATAAAGTTGAACACAAAAACGTCTGTGAACATGATTTCCATCAGATAGATAGACCGGTACCATAATCCCATTGTACTTCACGGCATCATCAAACTATGTATTGTTTTGATTGAGCGACCCCTAGCGCAGAAATGATATATCATACCCATAACCTTGCATTTTAAGAGGATGTTTTGAGCCACAATTTGAGCCAGTAAATTATTTGCTACAAAAACAACTGTGCAGTGCGATGTGCACTAATGGTGAAGGCTACTGTGTCCCTCCGGAAGGATCTGCACTAATGGTGAAGGCTGCTGTATCCCTCCGGAGGGCCAGAAGTTATCTGATTGGTGGGGATCTGCCTGGGGGCTCTAGGGCTCCATGGCTCCTGTCTGTTGGAAAATCCTCCAATTTCCTGCCATCACTGCTGCCACAATCAGTAAGATAATATGCTGTTATCAGAACCAGCTGACCGCCATTCCGCCGCACTTAGGATGGTTGGCTTTACAGTACAATTGTACAAGTGCACATGTGTGTTTAGCGTGTCTCTAAAGTAGATCTGAGTATATTGGTGCAGATTCATGTTGTATATGCCAATGAAGTGAATATTCCTCTCATGATATTCAACTAATCAAGAAAATCAATCAAGAAAAATGTATTGTCACTTTATCGCAAAACTGAGAGATAATTCAGTTTTGTGATAAAGTCAATTTTTCTTGCAACAGGGTCTATTTGGACGGCTTTAGCCTGCGTATTAATCAGTTTAACAAGTCACAATTAGGTTTCTTTTTCATAGTAACCTTGGACACTGTACATGTTGTTGGCATGGAGGAGGCAGCGGTGGACTGATATTACCTAGGTTTCCAGCAGAAACTAGTCCCTCAAAATGCGATGATTCATGCGATGCAAGGTTAGTTTTATTTCTAACATTATTCTATCAACACAGACATTTACATCGATAGTCTGGCGTTACAATGTATTTTCCTCGGGTGTACTGTGGAGTGGGTAAGACGTTTTTATTAGCCGGCTAGCCAAAACCATTGACTTGCGCTAGCCTAGCACCAGCGAACTTTGCAACTAGAAGAACTGAACGAAATGTGTTGAAACCGTCTCCAATGATAAATAACATGGGCTAACTTGGAAATGATGTGGAAACTATGTCCAAACTTCCGAACTACCCCTTTAAAAAGCAATGGCATAGATCAAACTATGTTGATAGATAAATCTATGTTGATATGGGACGAATATCAGTATCAGACTGTATTCAATATTTGACCCGACCTTTGATTGCGACATTGACAGCTAAACCAGAGGCTAAGCTACAACAAACCATTTCTTACTTTTGTCACTCTCTGGTATACGAGCCAAAAAGACTTTGATTGAACTATCCTTTGATTGAACATCCTAACTGTCCCTTTTTTGTTTGAGACAGAGGGGTGCTGGTGTTTGTTGGTCAGTGGACCGATGGTGTAAAATAATAATGTAAAATAATAATGACCAAGCCAAACATATGTGTTGTATTCTGCCATCATAATCTTTTACAGGAGCCATCATGGGAACATGGACAATGATTTTTATGCTAAATGTTTCTGGAGGAACTTAAACTATATTCTGATTGCAACCGTAACAAGTGGTTTTGTGGTTATTCTGTGAAGATGTATACAGTGAAGGCTTCCACTTTACTGTGCATATCTTCAGACCCCTGTTTATGGTTGGCGTGGTTTGATTGACAGAAATAACCAACAAATGACCTCTCCCTAACACACACACACATACTGTATGTGTAAACACATACATTCTACACTGCATCCTTACACAGTGATATCTACGTATTGAGATGGATACAGTGTGAATTCAGACAGGTGTGGAGTAACTTGACTTTCTGACTGTGGCAAGTCTGTGTTAATACTCCCTCTGGCTGATAAAAGAGAAAGAAAGCAGTAGAGGTAGAATAAATGGGTATACTATACCCAGCCAGATGCATATGCAGTTTAACTGCAAAAATAACTGCATGTCTGTAAGTGTGTGTCGACATAGTCCATGTCAGATGGAAATCCTGATTTTGTGAGCAAGAGGAGTAGAAATCTTTTTTGAGATGCGCTTCTTTTTTAAGCCTTCAGCAGTATGTGCACTTGAATCATTTAATAAAACACATATCACAGAATACAAAATTTAAACCAAAACTGAAAATATCATAGCAACTATGAGGTCCAGGAAGAAAGAGCACACCAGTGTACTGTCTGTACTGTTGACAGAGGTGATCCAGAATAGACAGATCTGATAGACCTACACTAAAAGCACATGCCTCCCCCAGCAGGTTATTCTGGTGTTGTTATAAAAAAAACCCTACATGCTCATTATGGCCACAGCACTGCATTTACAGTGGCTGGCTGTTCTCAATCGCCAGCACCAAACATGCTTGTGGTGGAGGAATGACAGAGGGCCAGAGAAAGGGGATGATTATAAGAAAGAAAACGGATGGATGGATGGCTAGAGAGCGAGAGAGAGAGAGAGAGAGAGAGGGAGAGAGAGACAGAGAGAGAGAGAGACAGAGAGAGAGAGAGAGAGAGAGAGATGGAGTGGGGTTTTTTTCAAATCAAACATGAAGGCACAATGCTGGACTAGCAGAGAGGTGGGGACAGTTTGGGAACAGAAATAAATATGGAGGGGAGGTGGTTGACACATGCGTTTAATAGAGAGAGATGAATAAAGAATGGAAAGAGGGACACACAGTGAGACAGAGAGAGCCAGAAATAGGGCAGGTAAAACAGCCTCTACAGGTAAGGAATAAGCGGTGGAGGAGATGGAAAATACAGCAGCGATGTGTTTGAGAGCCTTGTTCAGTCCTGGTGCTTCACCAAACCAAACCTGCCCAGGAAGGCAGACGGGTACACAAACAACTGATCTGGAGGCAGCTGCAAGGGGGAAACACGCCGCAGGGACTGTACTGCGAGTGCCCTCGACACACACACACACACACACACACACACACACACACACACACACACACACACCTAGACGTCTCACACAAACAGGCATACACATACACGCATATACACATACATACACTTTCTGAAAGAATAACATTCCTTGCATGAACAGTATGTAGCTCAGACACAGCACTGTCTCATTTAACACCAGTCATCCATACTGGAGATTCACTCCAGGGTCATTTTATTCAATGCAATACATAACAATTACAATTACATGCAACACATGTCAATGGAATTGAATAAATGCATGTATTCATTGATTCATTCGTGATAACTTCATTGATATGTTTGTTCATTCATCACGGTGCCCCCATGTCGTTTGTCGTTGTATGTGCATCTGTGTACACGACTACGCGTGCCGCCGACTTCCACTGCTCACACAGCGCGGTAAACATCCATCACCTACACAGCTTGTGTCGCTCCTTGGGCTGTGTGTGTCGTGCATCAAAGAGCCGTCTTGTGTCCTCGCTCAAGGAACCGGTCTGCAATTTGGGCTCTAGGCGTGGCCCGGCCCCCGCTGGGCTGGGCTGCGTCCGCCCAGCGCTCCAGTAATGACCCCTTCCCTGTGGGGGAGCGTTTGATCTGGGCTGCCTCTGTGCCTCGGCGGGGCCTATTTCTGGAGCGTTGGGCGGGGATAAAGGGAGCTTTCAGACCTGGTGCCAATGACCATAATTAAGCAGCTTTAAGGGGGGTGGCAGTGTGAGCGTGCGAGCAGCAGAGTGCAGAGTTTGTAATTTGGGAGAGAGAGAAGATGCTGAGGCTCATTGGGACGTACGTGAGGAGGAGGGTGTGTTTTCGGGGTGTTTTTCAGTGGCACCCAGTATTGAAGGAACAGGGGGACAGGAGTTTGTGTGAAAAGATAACTGTGAGGAGGATGTCAACGACTCAGGTCCCATTAGCACCACCTCTGGGTGGGGTGGGGGGTGGGGTGCTGGTTCATCCAACGGCCTTAGGCAGCCCTTAGGTCAAGAGGTCATTGAGACACACGCGCAAAGTCCCACCCTGGAAGAAGGTGATCATGTGCCCCCCACCCCCAGGCTGGCGTGACTGCTCCCAGGAGGGCCAGTACTCCTCACTGACAGGCGTTTTCCTTCCTCCTGTATGAGTCATGTCTCGTTGTCTACCTGGTGTTCTGCCCCTCCTCAGTGTTCATGGATTGTTTGTAAGATGTACTGCGCACAGCTGAAGAGGGTTTGTTTGTTTTCTCTGCAAACAAATTGATCAAAACAAAAATGAAGCAAAATAAAGGGAAACACTCGATCAGATTACGGTCTTCTCTGATCAGATTATTAATCAATAACATAACTCTTTGTAAACATACATTTTTGTCTATTTATTTTACATTGACTGCCCCTCTATCTATCTATCTGTGTGTGTGTGTGTGTGTGTGTGTGTGTGTGTGTGTGTG
>OMKI01056282.1:33559-43559 GCA_900302315.1 Phycis blennoides
CTCTTTGTAAACATACATTTTTGTCTATTTATTTTACATTGACTGCCCCTCTATCTATCTATCTGTGTGTGTGTGTGTGTGTGTGTGTGTGTGTGTGTGTGTGTGTGTGTGTGTGTGTGTGTGTGTGTGTGTGTGTGTGTGTGTGTGTGTGTGTGTGTGTGTGTGTCCACCCCCCTGGAGAAGGCTTGTAGTTGCTCGGCACGACCGCTGGGTTGTTTGTAACTCGACACCTGGCGCTGCGGTGCGTTTTGCCATCGCGTTACCCACAGAAAAGGGGCTATTTAAAAAGGAAAGGCATGAGTTGTGCGCTACCCGACTCCGTAACACACCTTCCCAATCCCCAAGTATCGTAACTTTCGTTTGGACTCGCACGTCCTATAACTCTGGATCGGCATAAATGAATGAAACACAGGGAAACATCGTAAGACAGTCACTCAGGAAAACGTTCTGTCAAACCACCCCGCGGAGCGACCCCGGAGTTTGTGTCGGGCTTCATATAGACACAACAATATGAGTGTTCATTGGGATTTTATCTCAAGTTTCTCAAATGTGTAGGACAGCCACTTGGTGTCTTCTATCCCCTCGCAAGGAGTCACGCTGTGATGAACGGATTAGGTTTTTGACTGCCAGGACAAATGAATACAAATGAATTTAGCGACCCGAAGGAGAGATTGCAGAACCTCTCATCTCGACACAAAGTAAGTCTTTTTTTCTTTCTTTCTTTCTTTCTTTCTTTCTTTCTTTCTTTCTTTCTTGTTGTATTGATTAGAGGGTGCTTGGTAGGATAAAAATCTAATAATAAAAACTTGCTATATAAACAAGTTCATCTAATTGTAGCCAGAAGAATGTGCAGTATAGGTTACTTAGTGAAGTTCTCATTATTCTAGTGATGTTTGCACTGAACTAGCTGTGATGCCAGTGGTCCAGCATATATCGGCTTCAAACAACAACATCCACAAATAAATCAACCTATTGGTTAATGATCACGCATTTGACAAACAGAAATGAACATGAAAACGTGTTTATGAACATGATTCGAGTCATATACATGTGTTCTGTGCCATAGACTAGGTGTAATCTCTGCTCTATGACGAGCAGACCGTTGAGAGTGGAGCAGCAGCGCAGCGTTACGCACCGAGCGACCAGCGGTCTCCTCTGCGCGTCCTGCTCTCAACAGAGGAGACCTCCTCTATATTATATTATATATAACAGAGAAATAAAGAAAGAACACTAAAGTGATGCCGCTATGAAAGCGTGTGTTGCGTTCCGTGCATTGTTCTATGCAGTAACAACGCACTAAGCTCTGTGTTTAAATACATTTAGACTGAAATGTTTGGAATTCATTCATTAGAGCGCAGTTTTGTTAAGTAGTAACATTTAGACTTGTGTTGTAAGTATTTGTATTCAAGCCGTTTGGCATATGGAAGAGTGGTGTGCACTTTTTGGACGAAAATATTTCATCACTATTGCATTTTCTTTCTTAAAGAAACCTCAATATTTATTCATTATAACATTTAATAGTAACAGTGATGCCACCGTTTCATAACATTGGTGTTTGATGCGACCCAACTGGTGCGCTTCCCAGAGCAGCCCATCAGACCTACTTTACATTCTTATTTGGATTACTACGCGTCCCATTTGGCCGGACTTCTCCTCTCTGCGTTGTTTAGTCAACACCCCAATGAATGAATGGAGCAGTCAAGGCGAGGAGTAGGAGGGGATAAAGAAAGTTAGCAAGAGGTCCAAAGAATTTCCGGAGATATGACCTCAGCACCACGTTTGATCTGTTTCCCAGAATCCCGATTTCTAGAGTGTTGATTATAAGACCATGCATGAGGCCGAGAGTTGATTATAAGATAAAAATAAATAAATCCTAAAGAGATACTTTTATGATCGAAATTTAGGCACGTATATTTAACGACTTAGTATGTATTTACACGTTTGCAACTAAGAGGAATAAGAACGAATAGACCATACGGCCATACTACTTCACTACATCACCACCAAGGCAACACAGTTGCTTCAGCAATCCCCCCCTTGTTTCAACATCATGACAGTGACTCTCAATCAGTTCGTTCAATGATGACCTTACTTCATTCGAATTTGTATACTCAATACAGCTTTATATCTGAGAATTACTTGTACAATCATGATCATAGGGTACTTAACAAGTGTTAACAAGTGCTTATTATACTGTGTGTGTGTGTTTGTGTGTGTGTGTGTGTGTGTGTGTGTGTGTGTGTGTGTGTGTGTGTGTGTGTGTGTGTGTGGTGCGTGCGTGCGTGCGTGTGTGCGTGTGTGCGTGTGTGTGTGTGTGTTTATGTGTGTGTGTGTGGATGGGGGGATTCCTTTCGGAAAGCAGTTTACAAGGAGAGCAGCCTCCCCCCTGTATTAGTCCATTTTATTGACCACTGGACACAAAGCAGGCGGATTGTTTGCATGTGGACGTTGCAGGATGTTGCAGTACTTCATCACAGAGTACATAGAGAGCTCCTCATGGTGCTCTGGGTGGGGGGGGGGGGGGGTGTTGGCCACATGCCTTGTGATTGATGAGTTATGAGAATACTTTTTCCCCACTGCTCTGGGGTTTCTGTCCTCTCAGCTCAGCTGGGACGCCGTGTCATGGTCTTTTCCAGACTGAAAACCACAACAGATTTTACTGTCAGTCTGACTGTCTGTGAGGGTGACTTGGCTTGTGGCCAAATTGACTTCCCTGAAGCCCTACTCCTCCCACCGTCCTACCACGCACAGAGAACGTAACCTGACACACCGCAGGAACACATGGAAAAATCAGGAAGGGATTTCAAAAGGTAGCACACGCCAGAGACTCATCTCCCAGGTTCAGAAGCAACAAGCAGAAGCCAACAAAAGTCAACCGTTTAGATTGAAAGTCATTTAGGCTGTCATCACAAAAACAAAATGCAAATCTCAGTTATTTCAGTTATTGCTCATTTTTGGCATTGAATCTCTGCCCAGCTGATAAGATACCCAGCAGCTGGTATACTCCCACACACACACACACACGCACGCACGCACGCACGCACGCACGCACACACACACACACACACACACACACACACACACACACACACACACACACACACACACACTCACTCACGCACACACACACACACACACACGCACACACACACATACTTTTGGCCTCAAGCTGTATAATATTCTGTAGTAAGCAAGTCAGTCAATGGTTTGCTTTTGTGGTTTCAGTTTCTATTGACCACACACACAATGATTGTTACATCACTGCCAACATTTTCTTCTTTCCTATAAAAGGAGACATTGATATGAAGAACCACTAGGATAAACATTGCAGATGAACCGGATGTAGTTATTTGTATTGTATTGTCTGTGTGTGTGTGTGTGTGTGTGTGTGTGTGTGTGTGTGTGTGTGTGTGTGTGTGTGTGTGTGTGTGTGTGTGTGTGTGTGTGTGTGTGTGTGTGTCCAGCCACCCCCACCTGTCTCCCTGCCCGTTTCCTCCACTCACAGCTGTTTTAGACATTTCCTCCTCCTCTCATGTGTTTTTCTCCATCTATGAGTATGAATGTGATTGTATGTCTATGTGTGTGTGTGTGTGTGTGTGTGTGTGTGTGCAAAGATTTGTCTTTTTGTAGCCAAACCAAAATAGGCTCCTCCAGGAACCAGTGGCTAGTTGTGGTATCCACATGGTAGCAAGTGCTACTGTACAAGACTGATACATATTGAATATGTAACCCTGGCACTTTTCAGCATTAGCATCATACAGGCCTAGAACCCTGGCTAGGCAGGGTTCTAGAATTAAATTGAATTGAATACAACATGTACATGATTGACTCAGGTCACTTTTTAGTGTAAGAAGGTGAGCAGAACTATAGTCTTCTTTGTGGTAACTAGTTTGTGTGGGGTTTGCATGAGACACTTTGTTTTCATGTGACCTATGTGTATGACCTGGGATATGGCAGTTACTATTGTTATGTTCAGTCAAGTGCGTTCAGTGCGTATTTGATTAAGACAAAGACAATGGTGCATTGTCCAGGCATTCCAACTTTTATCCATTTTCAAGACAGATTGTATTCATGTTGTCAATTAAGCATGTTTGATTGCTGCATACAAAATAACATTTTATGAAATCTTTTAATACCACATGGACTCCTTATTTTTTCAACGCCATGGTGAAATCAGTATTTATTTGACTGAAACATCCTTTTTTTCTTTTCTAATTATAATTCTTAATTCCTTTCCCACAGGAGAGCTCTATTGCTCTGCACGGTTCTATATTGTACTTGTTACCTCGGACTGGCTCAAGTACACTCTGAAGGTAAGGCCCAAGTCTCTTTGTCCCTCAGTCACCTCCTCCTCCTTCTCCCTCTACCAACCTATATTATTCTATATTTAATGTCTATATATATCTATGTTTTTTTTTTGTTTTTGTTTTTGTTTGTTTGTTTATTATCAGAAGTTACAGCCAGGGGGAGTAAAAATTTGAGAAAAAGCTTTTTATTTTTTACAATGACTCATTCACTCCCAGCCGGTGTCATGTCCTGTCTGTGTAAAGCTGATTCACAGGCAACATCAAATACATTGTTCATGAACCTTGTTCTGCTCATAGCATGCATTCAGACATGTGGCAGAAAGACAGAAAGAACACAGGGAACATGCACATGCAGGTGACCCATTGGGCCAGAATGAAGATTTCAGCTCATCAGTCTGGGTTTGTTTGTGTGTGTGCGTGTACATGTGCGTGTGAGTGTGTGTCCAAGACTATTTCCCTACTTTTGTACAATGTGGAAAAGCAGTGCAAGCCAAGTCAAAACAAAAAGCTTTTTTTTTGTTTTAAAGAGAGACAAATGTAACAACAAGCCATCTATGTCACAACCAAGTCTAGATGTGCTCTATTGACTAAAAGACCTCACAGAAGAATACAGTGTATGCGCATAAAGTCTGCCTTTACATATGATTGAACTTTGGTTTCCTCAGTCACTCCAATATTATGGAGTCATGGAAAGTCTTCCAGTCTTGTATATTTCCTGTTGGTACCCTATGTAGCATGTTGTATGCCAAATACAATGCAGTCTAGATAATGTGACTTTCTATACATTACATTAAAAAGCATTTAAATACATGAACTATTGAAAATGTTTAGTGGCCATAGTTTTTTAGTAACATTCCTCATGACTCACATTACATTTTCTGAGTTTAAATATTTAACCTCCACTTTTGCTAAAGTTGGTGCTGTGCTACCAGCAGACAAGCCCTTCACCTTTGTTACTCTCTTCTACTTCTTCTTCCTCTTCTTCAACCTTCAGATTCTAAACACTGTATCATCAGCACAGAGATTCACACAGTCGATGCCAAATACAGCCACACGCTGGAGGCTGATGTCTGTGGTCGTGTCCTGAAAAGTCTGGCACAGCCGTAAAAACATTATTTAACAGGGTCATCGAAGAGTGCAGAAAGAGAGAAGGTGCTGTTTGAAATTCCAATATGCTAATGTCATTAACTTGTCAACCGCTCAGTAACTCACATGCACGTCTGCGAGTGATTGGAAAACCACACTTGCAACTTGTCACCGCTGTGACGTGATTTAAGGTTGAGTTTGCACCCACACTTGTGGTAGCTGTTCATTGGCTACTTTCAAATATGATTATTATTATACTTAAAATGCCCATCTTCTACTTTCTAAATGTAATAATATCTATAGTTTGTACCAAGACCCTTTTCTTCACAGAACGTTTTTTATTTGAATTCACCTTTGTCACACAGTTATAGGTTGAATGCCAATATACGCAAATGCCATTTATTATTCTGAAGATTTCCCTTGCCTAAAAAAAAACTTTTAACAAACCAATTATTACCATGCATTTGTGCCAATGTTAAGATTAACCTTCTGTCCTTGCCAATTATTTTAGCAGGCTAATTACCTACATGTTTAAGCATTCATTACCCCACATGATGGAGTTGGTGAGGATGAGGATGAAAGTAAAAGAGGTGATGTTATAATATACACATAATATACACATATAACAGCTGCTGATTAAGTATTTGCTACTCACTGTAATGAGAACAGTTTATTGGCATTCAATTTGGCCTTGTTCATTTTGCAAGCAAAAATGGTCCAAATCCAATTTTTTTGCCCACTCAGATCAGATTCTTTCACAACAGTTTGAGCAGCAGAAATCACTTGGAAGCGAACCTTTCCCATTCTGATTCAGCCCACGTGCATGTAGACATATTATCTGCCATTGTCCAATCAGAATCGTCAGATTCAAGTCGCGTTTCAAATGGTCCCGCCTCTCTGGCGATTTCATTGACGTGGAAAAACGCCCAAGCATTCTCCCATTGACTCTCATGTTCAAACTTTTTTTTCGGAAAATGACCCTCCAATGCATTTTGAATGAGGATTTTGGGACTCGCCCTAACGCGCTTGCGTCATACGTAACGCAAGCGCGTTACCGACACATCCTCAACCGGCTAATCCAGTTTGTGAAGTTTTCCGGAGTGTTCGAGTTCGCTTTGCGAGGCCAGGATGAGACGGAGGGCTCCACCAGCCCAGGTATTGTTGTTGGATTGGTGGACAGTTAGACGAAGTTTTTGATGAGTATGTTGTAAAGGTTGTGGAGCCTCTTGATCCTTGGTCAGTTAATAAAATAAGGGTCAAGGGGGCATTTAGCAGACGCTTTTGTCCAAAGCGACTTACAATCTGTACATTTTTCTGAGGGTTCGACATGTGGACAGTTGGAGGAGGGGGATCGAACCGCCGACCCTACGGTTAGTGGACGACCCGCTCTGTCTGTCCACCCGCTCTACACATTGAGCTACAGCCGCCCTACATATTTAATGTGCCCTAAACACTTAATATGCTGTCCCTATCTTTATGTGGTTGCTGGTGTCCTGTTTAGCTATTTTACATCATACAACATTAGATTCATGTAAATAATTAATTGTGGAGCTACACCATTTTTGTTTATGGAGTTGCCATCTAGTGGACACAAGAAGGACTCTGTATGAGTTAATCATCTAACAACAAATTGATACTGTCTTGCTTAATGCACCTATTGAATGGGTCACCTTAATCATTATCAGAAAAAATGCCCCCCCTGAGATTTTCATCAGGAGCCACCACATAATGTGGTCCTAAATTAGATATTGGTCTGATATTTTGCAATGTGACCTCAGTCTGAACATATTGGAATTCATGCAACTTTTACATCACTCTTGATCGACATTTGTCACAAATACACGCTGGCATTTAATCAATATGAACATGGAAGACGGCTGCGATGGAGGTTGTTAATGGAGGGACAGACAGAAAAACGTAATAGTGGTAATGTCGTTAAAAGTAGCCCTTGAAATCCTGGAGTTTTGGAGGAAATTGGTTTCAGTGAAGCCACTTATCCACCAAGTCTGCATCCACACACACTTCTGTACAGAAGGTGCGGTCATTGCAGCAACAAAGCCGTTATCCTCTGCTCACAAATGTATGGCTTCCACTGCACAACATATCAATGAAATGTGAACTCCATGTGACATCTTTGTTATTGTTATTTTGCGCATGCAGCTTAGACTGTGACCAGTTCACACTGGGATGTGATGACCACATTATGACAATTATTTGAACAGCCAAACAACAAAATGTTATCTGAGCAGTGATTCAAAATTGAGCTCTAAGTGTTGCACTGTGAACAGAGCAGTTGAAGGCATTTCTGATTTATTTTGATTGGAACACAAGATAAATGAGATGTAAATTACTAACCATATTTTTATTTCCTCTTGCCTTTATGATTAACTACCAAAAAGCATTGAACATCTTATATAAATGACATCATATAGCATTTCATATTCTAACAGCATTCATTTTATTGTGCAGATGAGAACACTTTTTTTCTTCTTTTTCTTTTTTCCTGAAAAGGGGAAACAATCATGCTCTTCATTGGGTTGGCTGTGCAACATGGGAGCCTGTAGGAACATTGGCTGATACCCACTGCACTCACTTTTAGTTTTTTGGGAAAAACCCATAAAGCCTCCTTTTTTGCCTCTATTCAGAATTTTTTTTTGTCTACAGAGAGCTTGTCCAGCATGTCTTATAAAACCTTGTAAAATCGGAACATGAACTGCTTAAAACATTTAAGCAGTTCATGTTCAGATTCTGGACATATTTAAAAATTCTTTGCCATGTAGTATGTGGAGTTTTATTTGCTTTCATCCATGCCTTCATCCTCCACCCATTCATCTGTGCTGTGTAAGTTAGACAGCTATGTTTGTTTGAAAGTGTATGTTTTTGTTTTACTGTATATTGTGGATAGTCTACCAATAACGTTGTTGTCTTGTGATACCTTATTAACAATTATTTAAATGTTTCTCTTCAACAGTACACATCTCTGTGCTTTGGTTAACACATGTTGCACTTCTGCACTAACACCTGTATCTTCTTCTCATCCAGATGTGGACATACTTCAAAAGCTGGGGCTCAAGGGAGAGAAGACGTCGCGCTCGGTTCCAGCCGGAGTCATTGCGTTCCGATCGGGGATCATCCTCACCCAGCGGGCGCAGGTCCAGGCTCCGCTGCGCTCCATCCTGCCCCCGGGGGTCTGGCCCAATCTGCTGATGGTCCTTAGCATACGCTCGCACCGCGTCAACAGGGCCTTCATCTTCAGCCTACTCTCAGCTCGCAAGAAGCTCCTCCTGGGCCTGCAGCTTGGCCAGCCTGGTCAGCTGCTCCTCCATACAGGGCCTCAGACTTCCGTGTCGCTGCCCTATGACCCCCATGACGGCCAGTGGCATCATTTGGCCGTGGGATTGAGCGGGGATAGGGCAACTCTATATGCCTCCTGCGGAGAGCAGAGTGTCCATGCAGACTTTAGGTGGGAGGGGGAGGGCGAGGGGCTGGCTGAAGAACTCCAGAGCTCCTTCCTGCTGGGGAAAATGAGCCAGCAGCAGACCGTGGCACAGTTTGAAGGAGCCATCTGCCAGTTTGACCTGATACCCTCTGCGCAGGCAGCTTACAACTACTGCAAATACATTAAGAAACAATGTAGGGAAGCAGACACATACAGGCCCAACCTTCTTCCCCTCCTGCCCATCCCTCCACTGGACAACATGAACAAAACAAGTACGCCAACTGCCCCTGGCCTTCAGGATGGGGTACGAAGGACCCTGGGCTTGAGTCTGGCCAGGAGTGTGGCTGCTGCTGCCTCTGCCGTCAGATATGTAGACCCAATTCTCCCAACAAAACCCAAACCCAACATGACCACCATCTCCCCAACTGGACGTGGAACGGTGGCACCATTCACTGCCCAGGCAAAAGTAGCCTCTCCTCCACCTAAGGCCTGGATTCAAAGTGTCACAGCACCACTTAGGATCAAAATAACCCAGAGTAAACCCTATACACCCAAAGGCTCTACTCCCAAATTTGCTAAGCCAATCCCACCAAAACCAACACGTAACAGCAATTTTAGGAAAACCACGGTTGGTACAACTAACAAGAAAAAGACTACTGTTTCTGCCACCGCCAGCACCAAGCCCCTCAAGAAGAAAATAGACCCAAACCAAGTGTCCATCCCAAAGAAACCAGCCACAGCCGCAGCCAAAAAGCCATCTCCCAAGTCTAAAGTGACCACTGCCAAACCCCGTCCATCCAAACCGACTCCAGCAAAAGCCAAATCCTCTCGAGTTGCCCCTTCTAAACCAACCTTTGTCAAACCGAATCCATCCAATCCAAATATGTCAAAAACCAACTCATCCAAAACCAAGAAGCCATCAAAAACTAGCACCAATCCTTCGAAACCCATCAAGACCACCACCAACACTCCTGCCACCCAGCGCCCAACCAGAGCTTCCTATTCCCTAGTGACCATGCCGGCTACTGATGGCTTCCAGAGCTGGGATGTACCACCCACCAAGTTCTCCTTACTAGCAGGACCCCCAGGGTTGAAGGGAGAGCCTGGCCCACCAGTAAGATCCTCTGCACTCAGTTACCCTAAAATGTGCATGAGTATGTAATAACTG
>OMKI01056288.1:303-13355 GCA_900302315.1 Phycis blennoides
TACACTATACACATTATATTGGTTATGCATGCTTAACGTTCACCTAATTGTTGCATTAAGAAATAAAATAAGCACAAAGATCAGGGTGACAACAGGGCTGTTGTCTTGAAAGTTGCCGACCCCCCTCGTCGTCATGTTCGTTCATCCAAGTTGGAAGGCGGCTGATCTGCATTTCTTTTTTACATCGAGAAACTGGACTTTTTGGTTATCTGGTTGAAAGTAAGGTGTTAGAATGTTTGCATTTCGCACACTTTGAGTAAACGTATGTGCTTAGGTCACAGGAGTAGGTGCGCCTTTGACAATGTATCGCATCGTACCACTCATAACAGGTTTCATAGGCCTAGACCAGTCAATTTTCTTATAAACTTTATATTATTTGAAACGGCGTGCGACATGTACAAGAAAACGGTGTACTACATATTAAAAAAAAATAACATGTATACTAACGAATTGGCGGAACACTAGCTCTTAGAGGTGTGTGGTTGGCTCTTAAAAGAGCCTTTGAGGAGTTTGAGGAACAAGAACCGTTCTACTTCTTCTTGGATGCTGGCTTCTTGGCAGCTTTGGGCTTGGCTGCCTTCTTCGCAGGTGCCTTTTTAGGGACGGGTTTAGTCTTCTTGGGGCTCTTTGCGGGTTTCTTAGAGCTCTTGGTCGGGGTCTTCTTCGACGGTGTTGCCTTCTTTGCCTTTTTCGGGGTCGCCTTTTTAGGTGTAGATGGCTTCTTGGCAGTAACCTTCTTAGTCTTCTTTGAGACAGCCTTCTTTGCGACAGGTTTCTTGGCCGCGGGCTTCTTAACCTTAGACACAGCGACCTTCTTCACCGTTGGCTTCTTCGCCTCTTTGCTGACTTTGAAGGAACCGGAGGCCCCGGTGCCCTTAGTCTGGATCAGAGTCCCCTTGGCCACCAGGCTTCTCACGGCGATCTTGACGCGTGAGTTGTTCTTCTCCACATCATATCCTGCGGCAGCCAAAGCCTTCTTTAGGGCTGGCAGGGAGACTCCGCTGCGTTCTTTCGAAGCAGAGACGGCTGCAAGGATCAGCTCACCGACGCTGGGTCCGGCCTTCTTCGGCTTAGCCGTGGCCTTCTTCTTAGTTGCTTTAGCCGGCGCGGTGGCAGCTGCGGTAGGTGCGACTTCAACCATCTTCTCGGGTAGTTCTGGTACAAAGCTCTGACTCAGAATGGTGACCACACGGCGCCGGTGGGCTGTGGTTATACACACAATGAGAACCGTAGAGACTCAACCAGTGAAGGGTCTCTCGGTGAGGAGGAAATATGGTCTCATTTGTGTTTCCTCCTTAATTGTATCTGGATACAATTGATACACGATGTCAATAATAGGCACGTAAAGTCAACAAACTATAAGCAGACATGTTACATTTCAAATTTGCTGAGTTTTATGCCCCACGGATGTCGAGAATATTCCGAAAAACCTTCATATGGTGATGTGTCATGGTTATGATACCACAAAGATTTATTTGAGATGCCTTTTTTATTAATGCCTAAACATTTTTATAATTCGGACAGTGCTTTTCCATATACCTGGGACTTCTGACAAACGTTTAGCACTAATCAAAGTGTCATGTGTGTCTTTTGCTTAGGTTAAAATTAACGTATTCAGCGGCTGGTAAACACACGCCTCAGTTGAGGCTTGCGGTATAGCGGCCAGGACATCAGACACGTGAACATCTGTATAGATCTAAAATAGATACCATATATTTCCGTGAACAAATTTGTTAGCCATTTTGTAATGTTTTATCATATTTTTATCGACTGTAAAGCTAGTTCCTTCCTTAGTGTTTTCTGTCTTCATCATATTGGAGAGAGTAGACTTTTGGTTTGATTAAGAACTGCATTTTATTGTTTAGCAGGCCGACATATGCTTTCTGATGACAATACAATTCAATCCAATCTCCTCTTCGTCCACTTTTTGTTGTCTACTATATTTTATTTCAAAATCCTTACATCAACATTTCAAAATTACTACATACCAGATCATCCACATTTATTGAAATTGTCGCAATATTAAAGTTTTTCAATATTAAAGTTTAATATTTAAAAAATATATAGAATTGAGTTTTTTTGTAATTCTACTTGTATCAATAAGTAATATCAATATAGTGTCAGATGGTGAAATAGTTGATGTACGTTTATTCATCCCATTTGAGGACTGTTAATGATCATGTGTATCACAAACAGTGGCCTACATAAAAAAAAAAAAGATTTGAAAAGGTGAATGCTTGATTTTATAAACAAATATCTCAACTGAATACGTTCTGAGAGCTTCTAGGAAACGAATTCAGAGTGTTATGGTTAGCCAAATGAAATATAACTTAATGTCAACGATCAGCGATCAATAATATTAGATGATTATACAAAAATCAAAAAATTCCCCATGGGGATTAATAAAGTATCTATCTATCCTGAAAAACCTAGATTGAAACGACTCAACTAAATGATAAATCACCACCATGTTACGATTTAACACTGTTCATGTCAAGGGTGGTGTGATTGTTTGCGTTGGTGGTATGGTGTATGGTGAGACGCGTTATCCCAATGGTTAAGGCCATGCGCTCTTTGTGATACTTTGTAAAGCTACGAGCGTTATAATGAGATGTGTATGAAATGCACTCCACACATAATATATGATCCTTTCCCGGGGAGCTGACACCCTCGGCCGTTAACATCGCCAGCTGCCTGGATGGAGCTCCACACACACACTCACGTCCCCTGGCCTTTGCGTTCACAAACAGGGAGGCGGACACACGCAAAACCCATCGGATGTTTTACAGTAATCCAAGTCTTATTTGAGTAGCAGCGACAAAATAGCGCATCGAACTTCACATGGCGGGTAAAACAGATTTGGGGTTCGCCCCCCGCCCCGAAAAAATATAAACCGCATAAATGACTGATGGGGTGGAACTGCGCCAAGCCAAGCCCGTTTCAACACACAAGCAAAGCTTGTCGATCATAAATCATTGTATCCACCATCATAACAAATAATGAGCTCTTAACGAAGCATTTGGGTGGTCCTTAAAAGGACCGTTGAGTTTGGTTTTTAAACTACGGAGGTTATTTGGAGCTGGTGTACTTCGTCACAGCCTTGGTACCCTCAGACACGGCGTGCTTGGCCAGTTCACCGGGAAGAAGCAGGCGAACAGCTGTCTGGATCTCTCTGGATGTGATTGTGGAGCGCTTGTTGTAGTGGGCCAGACGAGAGGCCTCGCCGGCGATGCGTTCAAAGATGTCGTTGACGAAGGAGTTCATGATCCCCATAGCTTTGGACGAAATGCCAGTATCAGGGTGGACTTGTTTCAGGACCTTGTAGACGTAGATGGCATAGCTTTCCTTCCTGGTCTTTCTGCGTTTCTTACCGGTCTTGGATGGGGTCTTCGAAACTGCCTTCTTGGAACCCTTCTTGGGCGCGGCTTTGGGTGTAGGATCAGGCATTATTATTTCGATCGGGATTATGGTATACAGAATATGACCTCCGTATTTATAGGAAAATATATGCAAATAGGATGTGGAGATAACGTGATGTAATTGGATGGCGTCAGCTCTAGAATTTGGTATTAGAATGTAATGTTTAACTCACAAACGAATTACGTGACAATGTCCTTGCTTTGCATCAGAATGCAGCATCTAAAATCTGAAATATTTATGATCATAAATATTTGTTAAAAATCACATGTATTATCCCCGTTTCATTCAGTCATTTTGCAGCCAAATGGGCAGTGTCTGATCTGTGTTGTGTAGCTCTATACCCATTACTGCCCAACAGCACATGGACATCCGCCATGTTGTCTTTGTACTATCCTGTCCCACGTCTTTTAACTAGCAAAGTCGCTATATTCAGACATATTTCATTTCGAGTTGAGCAGAGTGCTGTTGTATTTTGTTTGCCTAAATTCTGATACACCGAAATTAAACAGCGGGAAACACGCATCTCATGAGGACGTTGGTGGCTCTGAAAAGAGCCTTTGGTTTATGGTTCAAGTCGTTGTCGTTTTTCGGGTTTAGTTTAGCCGCCGAAGCCGTACAGAGTGCGACCCTGCCTCTTCAGAGCGTATACCACATCCATGGCGGTGACAGTCTTTCTCTTGGCGTGCTCGGTGTAGGTGACGGCATCACGGATCACGTTCTCCAGGAACACCTTGAGGACACCACGGGTCTCCTCGTAGATCAGACCGGAGATGCGCTTCACTCCGCCGCGACGAGCCAAACGTCGGATAGCGGGCTTAGTGATTCCCTGGATGTTGTCACGGAGAACTTTGCGGTGACGCTTGGCGCCTCCTTTACCGAGCCCCTTTCCTCCTTTACCACGTCCAGACATTATTCATACAGATGTCTACTGCTGAGTATGTCGACTCCCCCTGAACCTCTGAATATATGGGATGATGGCGGACGTAAGTGAGAGCAAATGGGCGGCAGCCCAGCTCAGAAAGGAACAATCAAGGATAAACGCTAGAGGGAAACGCTTTGTAGCTCTAAAAAAAAAAAAGCTGTTAATTGCGGCGCGGTATTCGTTCACATGACTGTTCACTATGTACAGCGACCTTGGGTTTCGTTAAGGAGCTATATAAATTAGTTATTACACAAGAATCCCCCGAATACATACCACACGATACCCCGAAACTACCACAGTAACACGTATCATATAGAAAAAGGGCATGGTAATGGGGTAGTGATTACTATGTGATATAAAAGCGTATGTTGGGGCTGAATTCTAAATATTTATTAACGGAGTTACGTGTTTTTTGTACGACGGATTGCGACCACCGAACGCCCCTCCCACTATTCGTGTAGGTTTGGACTAATTTCCATTACGTCATACTATGGTGAATGAGATGTGCATTGTATTTGAAACATGCTGATGGATATGGTTCGGCAGTGTGGAACTTCATGCTGCAAAGTTGGAATACCTCACGTACTTTGTATAAACGACAGGCTCGAATGAAGAGATGCATGGGATTTACAGCTCTCAACTGATTTGTGGGTGGCTCTTAAAAGAGCCTTTGGGTTATCAAGAAGCGTACAGTTTACTTCTTAGCGGGTTTCTCAGTCTTCTTAGGAAGAAGAACGGCCTGGATGTTGGGCAACACGCCGCCCTGAGCGATGGTCACACCGCCCAAGAGTTTGTTGAGCTCCTCGTCGTTGCGGACGGCTAGCTGCAGATGGCGGGGGATGATGCGGGTCTTCTTGTTGTCGCGGGCAGCGTTCCCAGCCAACTCCAGGATCTCGGCGGTCAGATACTCGAGCACAGCCGCCAAGTAGACTGGTGCGCCGGCACCGACGCGATGAGCATAGTTGCCTTTGCGGAGAAGTCTGTGCACACGGCCGACGGGGAACTGTAGCCCAGCCCGAGATGAGCGGGTCTTGGCCTTAGCCCTGGCTTTGCCTCCGGTTTTACCTCTTCCAGACATGCTTACCTTCGCTCTTCGAAAAACGTAGATATACTATAAGCTCGCTAGACACTGAGGCTATGTAGCCACTAGGTCTCTGCTCATTGGCCAGCTCAAACCTGAAAGAAATGGACCAACCACAGTAAAGTACATACATCACCATCACCCGAGATTCACGCGAGCCACTACATAGAATGAAAAAAAACACTTTCCAACAACATTGTTAAGTATGTTAACATATTATGTTAATATATAATAATCAGTATGTAAATCATATTGATTGGCAGGCTTCGTGAGGCTAATATCAATGTATGATGCAGTAGTCTAGATTAGTTTACTTCAGCCTGCAATCAGTTGCTATTATCGGTTGACGATGATAAACCAAATTAATGTTGGACTGTTCTGTATATTTACAAGAAATCCAACTTTCTCCGTTTCTGAGGTCATGGACGCATGCGGTGGGCGTGGCATAGCCTCACAATGGAAACGAGTGAACGTTCTGATATCAAAACAACGCGTGAGTCTTCGACTGCGTATCGACCCCATGATCGACCCCGCCACATCACATGACAGTGCCATTTTATTACTCTCCTTCTTCACCTCTCCAGTACCATCAAATCATGTCATCACAGCGCCCCCCACAGCCCAATGAAAATAACCCAATTGCAATACACCACAATACAATACACCACATCTCCCTTTCCTTGAGAACAGAGGGTAGACTGCCTCTGTCTCAGCAGACCTTGGGGATTACTCTGCCCCAGTGGATGGAAGGTCTGTTTCTATCAGAACTTGTATGAAAGAACAGAATTAACATTACATAATACATAACATCATACATAACATCCTGTAACTAAACCCAATTTCTCGTTTAACCTGTTTGACATTCCCCCAGTTCACAAGACCATCCTATTGGGGTTAACGATGGTCCTCCTATATCTGGTTCTGAGAGAGGGAGTCCCTGCTGTACAAAAGTACATATTCTCAGCAAGGTAAAACAAAACGAAAACTATTAGATAATATCTTCCCTCATCAACGACTATGAACCAACATGTTATGGTTTGGCCGTCGTGACTGACGGCCACATTTTCAAATGGGGATTAATATGGGACAATCGGCATAGAACCACACTATCCCAAGTCTTTAAGACGCACAGTGAAATGTACAGAAACACCACCAGGGGGAGTATTTCGCACAACTGCAACAAACTTAAATTAACACTTTTTCATACAAGTCATACATAGATAGGTAAAAAAAAGAAGGTTTTATTATTATATTAACATATTTGCTTTACATTGAGTCATTAACCATATGCCATTATTTAATTAGTAATTAAATATAGAAACTTGTGATTACAGCAATAGTTTCAGATTGATCACCTGATTTACTAAGAATGTGATATATATTTATAAGAATGTGATATATGTATATATATTTTTTTATATATATATATATATAAGAAAAAACATTTGGTAAGTCTAGGCAATCTGTGAATACACCCTTGGGACCAAAATAGTGATCTTATTATTATGATAATTGCAATTGATGAAATCAAAGTAACTGCATTTTTAAATTCAGTGCATATTCTCTTTCTGGCTCTTGTGTTTCGTGAATGAATGCTCCTAAAATAAAGAAGAAAAGCTTGAGCTCAAGGGGTGACCTTGCTCCCATCCCGAGGACGCTTTGGCTGTTGAATCCGTCATTCTGAAGCCACAATACAGTGAGGGGAAATTACATTGTCTTTGCAATTTAGTATTTCTAAATATCTACAAGTAAACCTAGCATGAAGCTTACATTTGAAGACACATATGTTTAGGAAGCTTTATCTGGTGCACTTGTGTCACAGATAGCTATTGCATATGCACATCTTACTAATACAGAATACTTCTTGGTCATACATTGGTTTGGTGTTTATTCCATAGTGGGCATTTGTGTTCATCTTGTGGGTTTTCGTTGGGTCTCTACATAAGTATACCCGTAACTTACAAATTTGTTTATTATTATTGTTGTTGCTTACTCTAAACACAGGATGTCTGTGGCTATGTTGTGCAGGCAGGATTGGTGCTGAAGGTGCCTGTGAAGCTAGCTGGACTGGGCCAGCTGGGAGAAGTGTCACTGCTGGTGTGTGTGGAGCAGCAGTGTCCACAGCCTGGCTGTGCATCCTGGTGTTCATGCCAGTGGTTCTCCACTGTGGGGTACCAGGTGAGAGGAGCAAAGGATTCTCTTTAGTTGTGTGTTTTTTTTATTGGTGTTTGTTTTTCTGTCAAATAGGACATTAATGAGTGGTTGAGGTGCAAAATAAACCTAAGACCTAAGAGCTGTGTGTTTAATAACATCATCAACCATCATCAATTTCATTTGTTGTTCATTGAGACAATAAATTAATATTGTTATGGAGGGGAATTAAAGTGCCCACAACTAAGTCAGGTGAACAAATGAAGTAGCCACAGGCTCTCCTTATAGGTTCACATTGTGTAATAGATGACTTCCTGAGCACAGTGTTGAAGAAAGCCTTAGCTATGACTCCATATTCTTTCAAGTTATTCAGATTCATTCGTACAGTGCCGAAATAGCTCAGTTGGGAGAGCATTAGACTGAAGATCTAAAGGCCCCTGCTTTCGCTAGTAGAACGTCAGCTGTGTTTGTAATTGTAGGTTATCAAAGCATGCTCTTAAAGATAACATGCACTTTGACTCCCTATGAATTCAGATTATTATGCTTGGATCTTGGATTCTGATTTCAGTACCCATCCAGGATTGAAATAGGTCAGTTGGGAGAGCGTTAGACTGAAGATCCAAAGGTAATTGTAGATAATAAAAATAAAGATAACTTGGATTTCCTGCTATTTCAAACATAAAATTAACATTGTTTATACATTTATACTTTTCTAACCTGTGAAACTCAAAGATGCATTTTGCCTATAGATGTTTTAGTTCTTAAAAGGGCAGTTTGCTGTTTTGTTTTTAGTTGGAATTGAGGCCCATTACCAGAGGAAATGGTCAAATAACCATGGTGGAAGCTGAAGACACCCTTTAAAAAACAAATACCTGGCCACTTACTGTAATAGTCGGTGAGAGTAATTGCATACCAACAGTCCCATCTGGCTGTCTAGAACAGCCCACCAATGTCAATGTGTTCCCATCGTGCGCTAGGTAATGCCACTGGATGGAGAGGAGAAAGAGCAGCCTTAGCTGACTTGTCATTAAGCTAGCACAGGGGACTGGAGGAAATGGCAATCTGCACTGTCATCTCCAGAGATGTCATTGGTGTGTGGACTGTCCATCTTCTTTACACATGACGCCAAACGAGACAACAGAGGTGAACGAATGATTCAATGTGGTGATGGCGGTGTCAGAAAGAGATGCAGTTGGAAAGATCATCTCTGGCCGTCTGAAGGGTCTGAACACACAGAGAACGTTGGTGGCCATGGCGACCAGCAATACCTTCCACATCCCTGGCCCGACCTCAAACAATGGTTTCAAATCGTCTGGAGTAAAATCGAGAATGTGCTGCAAACTTTGTGAACCCAAGAACCACAGACTTTTGGCTTTCAAGGACTCGCTGCCTATTTGAAAAAACACGTAGAGGTAAGCTGTACTTTGTTATTATTATAAGAATGAATTTCTTAGAGTAGGCGGATAAAGCAGTCCTTAATGTTATCATACAAGGCCTGCAACCACCTGATGTAGTTGAGCAGAAGCGTTTCATAGATCTCCAGCCCAATATCAATGTCATGTCACGCAACGCGGTTGTAAACAAAGTAGAGAAGGCTTCCCTGGAAATCTGAAAACTGCTCTAAGTGTTGAGTTGAACTTGAGTTCATTGCCACTACAACTGACTGCTGGACAGTGTACAGGCATGGATTCATAGGTGTCACAGCACATTGGATAGACCCCCAGACTCTGAAGAGATGTTGTGCTGCCCTAGCCTCCAGACAGCTTACACAGCTTCACATTCTTTTGCTGCCCTTGCCAGGACTCTGAATGATATCCACAGAGAATTTAACATCTGTGAAAAGATTACCTGCACCACAACTGACAATGGCTAACATTTCTCAAATGCTTTTAGGGTTTATGGCCAGACTGATGAAAATAACAACAATCTAGCAGCAGAGAGTGGTGACGAAGATGATTGTGGTGATGATGCTACACACACACACCCAGACACACACACAATCACACGCTCCTGTGACACCAATGGTGATGGTAGTTCAGTAGCGTATGTCCACTTTTACTGCCCAGTTTTTTAAGGGAATTATGGACACGCAGATCATCACACAGGCATAATTACAATCATACTCTCTCTCTGACACAAACACAAACTCTCTTTGTGTCCCGCATGGACTGACATGCGCATTTGTACTCGCACAAAGTCCCTAAGTCAAGCACTTTAAGACAAGAAGGTTTACTTTTCCCATTCCCATTCTAAGGGCTCACAGGGTTTTTCTCTGTTCACCTTCATGGGCGTGGTGTAGGAATACCAGTGCCTATCACTCTCTGGCTCCAAGCACCTTCCCAAAGGGAATGGAGATAGAGATTTGAGAGCTTTGGCATTGAGGAATTTGTTATTTCTTACCTTTATGATATTCTGTTGCCGAGCCACTCTCAGGAAGTGACAGGTGGTGATGCCATAGCGTTAATAGAGCTCTTCTCCCTATTGGGCTTTACCATCAATTTGGAGAAATGCACTCTGGCATTTAGTAGTTCGCCTGGGGATTCTCCTAGACTCCATCATCTGGGGTTAGGATTGAGGTCTAACCCTGGCCTCTGGATCTGCTCTTTATGCACAAACTACAGAGGTGACTACCTAGTCAGAGACTGGAGAACAAAACAGTTCTCAACATGGCCCACTTTGTCTCACCAAACCTATAGTATTGGAGAGACCCTCCTGTGCTTCTCTGGGGAGTTCCTCTTACCAGAGGAGGTGGCTCAGTCGGTTGCAGGTGGCTGCTGGCTATCTCCTTATCTCTATTCCCACCTACAAGATTGGCTCCGCTTTGCATTGGGGTCCTGCATCACCCTTCACTCCTTCTTATATTCCTAATTAGGTTGTAAGACGATTGAACCATGTCCCACCCTTCTACATGCATGGTATACCATCCAGACGTAGAGCCGAACTGTTTGAACCCCGAAATCCTACAGAACATCAACAACATCTGAGGACCATTCACAAGTCAGAAATATCTTTATTACCAAGTGGGTTTGCACCTTTGAGGTGTTTGACTTGGTGGTTGGTGTTTACAGTAAACAATCAAAAAACAACAATAACAATAGACAATAACAATTAATTTGAGGCATATGACAGAAGAGTCATTTTGATTTAAAACAACTGTCTAAAATCAGAACAGTAAGATTTCATTATACTACAGGACATCAAATAATTAGCAAAGAAATCAAAAATAAATGTTTTTCCTCAAATTTTTTTTTTTTGCAAATGTAAACAAACAGCCTGAGCTGCTTAGGGAGGAATGTTCGAGTGGTCATCTCGTCTTGTTTGGCACTCCAGACACGCCAGGAGTTTCCTAATCCAGCCGGATAGGAGACATGAGTGCAACCACAACCTCCTTTGAGGGTCCCTCATACCGGAATGACAGGCCATGGGGAGTGGGGATCTTCTACAACTCCTCCACAAATGTACCCTGGGTCCTCAAACACTTCACCAAAGGTGAGCCTCATCACATCGTCCACATAATCTGTCAAATATTCCAATCAACGGTCAATTTGTGTTTAGAGTTAGAAAAGTAAGAAAACATATATCAATAGGGTCCATAGGGGAGGAGTTCCAGTGATCCAATGTCACCGATTTTTTAATTTTTTTGTGTATATTTGAGTTTGCACCATACATCATCTAATCATGGCAAGCCCCATATCTATCAATTCCTTGTGCAAAGACGAAGAGAAAATGGGGTGGATTGTGTCTGTAGAATGTATTGTGCAGGATCTATGTAGATTTAAAGTTTTCATTTTTCACAACCGAAAATCCAGCACAGACACAAAAGATGGTCCAAAAAATCATACGTGGGACAATAATTTGCGTGGGGAACATCAGAATTCCTTTACTAGACACCTTAAGGATTACAAAAAGCTAGGTTAGAAAACTATACCTTTCGGGTGCAGGTGACCCCCCTCCCCTTCCTACCGGACTAATATTTTGAGCACATTTTAACTCTTTATTTAAACTCATTGTTTTTGAGTGTTTATTGGTATGAAATGTCTATTTAATTGTAAATATGTTAACTCAATCCAATGTTATTTAAATTACTGAAATTGCAGCCAGAAACAAGATCAACTCTTTCACGTCTTTTAAACTTTATAGTCCAGTTGCCAGAGGTGAAACCGGAAATGTTGAGTACACCAAAGTTTTATGATAGAAATAGTATGGCTCCAGAGCATGCAGAAACTGCTGGATGCTAATTTGCATATGTTGGGCAATTTGTGTAATTGGACTAATTAGCATAATCACATATATTGATCATATTGTAATGACCACGATGGAGGCATAGCAGGAACTTGTATTGAGTCTCCAACACACTTCATACACGTCTCGCGCCACCAGACCGGAAGCTCAACAGAGAGCGCAGGAACCCCCACCAGAGCTCTCGCCCAATGTCCCGCCCCCATCTCTCAAAGCTGTAGCGACTCTACAATATTATAGGAGCTGCTTGGCCAAAATATACAATGTTAGTATGTTTTTAGGGGTTACTGGGGATGCTGAGTCCATTGATTGTCCACTGATATTTTCTAGATTCAGAATCACCATTTAAACCAGGTTTGGTCACATTTTGAGTTTTTTGGGGTGATTTAGACATTTTGGAGGATTTAAATGTTCAGTATTTGGAATAATTTGGATCCTCAAGTTATTTATGAATTCCACAATAATTCTGGAAATAGCTATTCATTGGCCCTCTGCTGTGACTCACAATTGAGTAACAAAGGGAAGAACTACCCTGTACTACTCCTCCTCACTGTCCTCATCCGTTGTCCTGTTGTCATCTTCTCCAGACTCTTCATCCCTGTCCTTGTGCTCGTCTTGCTGTGTAAATATATTGCAACATGTAACATCACTGCCTTTGCAGAAGCAATTATTAGTACAGGCCAGGCCTGCAGCTGCACAGCTGCACTTTCCAGATGTACACGGTTTTAACCCAGCTTTGCAGTTACAGCTGATGACATCTAACAAAGCAGGAGGAGCAACAGGACTTGAATTGAGGTGGGCATGATCCCTCTCCTTCCTTTATATCCGTCTTCTTGCCCCATCCAAACAAGGTGATATCCACAGCCGGTGGATCCGGACGATCTGCTGCTTTCCAAAGCAGCATCTGTAGATGGGCACGTTTTCCATGGAGGAGCAAGTTGCGTTCTGTAGGAAGCAGTGTCTTCAGTGCTGGCTTTTTTGATCTGTAAATCAGTAGCTCCCGCCTCCCCAACACAGTGGAGCAGCTTACTGGGTATGACTCTCATGGCCTTGAGTGCTGACACTTTCCCTTTCCCTGCTGGATAGGAGGTGGTATCACATCCAGAAAGGGCATGCATAGCCAGAATGGAACGGCATTGGTCACCTAGGTTCTCAACAGTTCTCAACAGCATTTATGTTGAGAATAGTGCTGTCCCATTTCTCCATTTGCGTCAATAGGCACCTTCCTAAAGGCATTGT
>OMKI01056294.1:0-10241 GCA_900302315.1 Phycis blennoides
CTCTCTCTCTCTCTCTCTCTCTCTCTCTCTCTCTCTCTCTCTCTGACTCTGTGTTAGCTCATCATCATCATTTCATGTCTTTCATGTAGACGACGATGAACCTACTATGTGATTCGATAAACTGCTGTGATGCTATGCATGCCGCAGGTCCACGTTCCTTTGATTTTTTTGGTTTGGTCTCGTTGAGTTCAGGGCGCTGGAGGAGTGCATCAGTGCAGCGGACGTCATTGCTCTCAGCGACAGACTGCCCAGTACAACGCGTTGCCACGTAAGTCAAGAGTAGCATCCCATGCATCCTTGGCAACCACGGGTGGGACCGGTTCCACTCTGATCTCATTTATCTACATGTCTTTGTTTTTGTCGTTTCCCTCTCAGGTGTAGATGAGATCGAAGGAACTAGCGTTAGCGACTCGAACAACAATGAGAGAAGGTTGGTTTGTACGCTTGGAGACTTTGGAGAACAAGACACATCCTGGGTCTGGAAGACCTGGTATGCTGCTGCGGGCTCCTCACTGCATTTTGGAGATTGCAGTCATCTAACCTCTTTTGTAAGAATTTTCATTCCAAGGCTTTTGATAATTTGCTGTATTATACCAATATGTGGGTTCTTTAGCTTTGGGTTAAATTGAATGAATGTCGTTCAACTAAAGGCTGCCCAGGGCCAGAGAGTATGTCAGAGTGGAGTATTTGTCATTTGAGAACATGCCTTCCATCATTGTTGTTACCATTCGCTCAGGTTACTGTACACGTTCCCTTTTTGTGCTTCTGTAAAATGATCTATGCAACTTCTGCACATTCACACTTTGTGTGTGTGTGTGTGTGTGTGTGTGTGTGTGTGTGTGTGTGTGTGTGTGTGTGTGTGTGTGTGTGTGTGTGTGTGTGTGTGTGCGTGCGTGCGTGTCTGTGTGAGGTTGTGTGTACATGGGTACATCTGCATGTGTTACTAAGTTTCACATCATATTCTGCCTCGAGAAGCTCAATAGGTATTCAAACTTGAACGCTAATTGTATTACGAATCACATGCTAGCCTGTTGTAAGCCGTGCATGTTTTTGTGTAAATGCAATGTCACGCAGTTGTTGAATTGTATCTAACTACTGAACGACGCAGTAGGCTGGTCTCCCTCGGCTTACTGTGAACGGAGGTGATGCTGGGCCGGTGTGAATGTATGTATTATTGGTGATGTTTTTTAGGGCACCTTCTTACCGTGGGACCATTTTCTAGACTCCTCTCCAGAAATCGTCATGCAAATGTTCTGCCTTGAAATAGACTGAAGCACATGCATTCCTTCCGCATTTGAATCGGTAGCGTGTGGAGATTATTATTATTGTTATCGGTGATTATATGCTGTAGGGTTTTAAGTGGGATTTAAAGGTTACTCTCTGACCAAAGAAACAATTCTGCAATGTTAACTTAGCAGGTTTTTACTTTTTGCCTTCTCTTTAAACTCGCCTGCGCATTATTTTAACCAAGGGTTGTTTAAATGACAAGTCAAATCAAGAGACCCGTTTTATTCCAGAATACACCATTTAACCGTGACGTGATAGTCTTGCGTGCCGAACCTATAAGCAGATGCCAATAACCCAAAGAGAGTTCAAGTTATTTTAGAACAAAAAAAACTATATATTTTTTTTATTGACCTCCTAAAAACCACTCCAGAACTTCTTAAACCCTTGGCCTGTGAAGCAAATGTGAATAGTTGTATTTATGAATCAACTGATATTTATTATCTCTTGCCTCAGTTCTACTGACTAATTAGTACTGAGTAACTATAAGTGGGCCTTTGCATGTCCTCTAGTATACCTCTTACCAATACCTGTACATGTTAATTCTTTTCTGTACTTTTTTAAGTTTTAAACAATTTAAAATTAGCCAATATATCTACATTCAATTAATCCCAGTGGGTCTGCCATTCATGAGGAATCACCACACTGCCTTTCATATTAATTTTCTGGCAGTTTTACACACTAATAAAACTGGAGCTGATAAAAAGATACCACTATTGCTTTTGTGTTCTTTCATTTGTCATAAAATGATTATCAATTGCATTGAATGATTTGTTGTGCACTGATTTAATGAGATTAAGGGATTCGATATGCACTAGAAATACATGCGATGCAAAACAATAGCCTGTACTAGCCCTGTTCTAAATTAAAGTTCACTTGTGCACATAGGACTGTTTCTCGATTTGCAGTACTTCAACCCTAGATGGCGTCTCGCACACCCTCTCCATACAACTACAACGTGAAAGCTTTTCTTACGTCCTATTACTTTGCTGTTATTCATTGTCCGTTGATCCTGTGTCTCTAATTCCATTGTTGTATATGGTTGTTTAGCGGTGCTAGCATATGTTGAATGTTGAACTTTAAAAAAGCCTTTTATATATATATATAATTATTTTACTAAATTATAAATGGTTGCTTATCTCGCTTAAAACAAACTCCCAGACTGTATATTTGTCTTGGCTGTTGTTTTTTTTCATTGCAAATAGTGTAACAGCCCCCACCTGTAGCGCGCATGATTGAGACTGTAGGGGCCTACAGTTCCATTGCCCGGGCTGGCTTTGAAGCTGGTATTTACATGCGCTTGATAGGAGCCCAATGATTTGATGTTATTGTTGACTCATCTAAAAGTGTCAAACGATTGATGCAAACGATTGACCAAACAAGCGGCCACTTGGTTTGCTCCAAAACCCCATACCTTTTTACGTCTGTCATTCTATCATACTTCACACATCACTTTCTAAAACGAGACTTGGGCATCCGTGTAAACTATAGATTTAATAGAAAGTGACAGTAAAGCTGTCACTTTCATTCACGCTACAATGTATTTCAGCAATAAGCTTAATATGGCTATTACCGTAAGTTTATTAAAGCGCAACGCATTTTCACCAAGGTCCATGGAGGTGGAGCAGATTGAGGTGCAGAACATTTTTTGAACGGGATGGGGGGAAATTGTCCAAACGATCCCCCACCACCATCTGAATTGCACGTATGCCTACTGGCTGCTGGGTCCATGGAAGGCACAAGGCAGTAAATTGGAAGATTCGATTAGTTGTAACTTGTGGAAGGAAGAGCATACGGTGAAGAAATAAGGTCCTTCAAGCAACCAATTGTAGTATGCTTCTTTTTGCAATTGAACGGTGAACGAAAGCATTATTTTTTTGTAATATTATTATACGTCGCATTGAAATGGAGAGGGTAATTCCAGATTTTTCTGGCAAGTGGAAAATGAAAACTTCAGAACATTTTGAAGAACTGTTGAAAGCACTTGGTGAGTTACTTTCATGTTTATAAAGACTCGTTTATCGATTGTCCATGTTGAAGGTAATGCCTGGAGGAAATAAATGAGAAAGATGTGACTTTTAGGTTTAAGAAAACAACCAAAACAAGCACGTCAACTGAAGCATGCAGAGAGCTGCATTTCAATAGATCCCTACATGTGATGGGAAAGTCAGAATTATGGAACAAAGCTGAATAGATCTCTCTCAATAGGCCTACATGAGTCAACTCAAATTACCGCTCGGTCCGACTTATTGGGCGTTGGAATGGTGAACAAACATGGGTCTAAGAGAAATCTGTTAAGTTTATTCTAAAGTCAAACTTTTATTTGCAAAATGTCTCAACATTTCCTTCGCAACCTATGATTATGGTATGGGGCTTCAGCATGTCTGGCAGCTTCACCTGAAGCACAGATAGAAACGCGGACAGACATCATTGAGTGAATGGCGGAGGAAGAATGGGACCAGTCAGTTCAGTGGCATCCATTGAAAATTGTAACATAAATAGCCTGTGGAAAAAATGCAAAATGTCCCCTTATTGAAGTAAGATATGTTCTCCCTCGTGCAAGTGTAATGGGATCCTGTGTGAACGGAGCGGGGCCCCATCGTACTCTCAGCAGCGTTCCATCATCGGCCTCCAGCTTTCTCTGCACTTTGCGTGTTTTATCTTTGGGTAATCTAGGACGCTATTCTCCAAGCAACTTGGGGCTGGTCAGAGGGCTTTACTTTTACAATTGTAGCCCAGGTTGTAGGTTGAATATGGGCCACGTTCGTGAAAAGGTGATACTCATCACTTTTTACTATTTCTATCCATGGTGCCCCCCTGCTCAGGTGTGAATGTCTTTGTGAGGAAGATTGCGGTGGCCGCAGCTTCCAGCCCCTCGGTGGAGATCAGCCAGGAGGGGGAGAGCCTCCACATCCAGACCTCCACCAGCGTGCGCACCACCCAGGTGTCCTTCACCGTGGGAAAGTCCTTCAACGAGACCACGGTGGATGGACGGCCCTGCACGGTACACAGCGACAGAACCTTTTAGAGGTGTCTCCCAGGAGGAATAAGGATTGTGTGTGTAAATAACTGTATCGAGAAGTATATTCCTTTAAGGGTTCAGTAGTTCATAGAGGTTCAGAGGGGAATGTAGGTCAAACCTGGTGAGGTTCAAGGTCTTATGAGGTCCATTGTTAGGGGATAGTCTGTTGGAGTCCAAGAAGTGAGACAGGATTACAATGCAGTAGTGAGGGGCCTTGATGTTGAGATGGAACCCTCTCTACGCTTGTTATGATATGGTCATATGTCTGGTGTGTGTTGCTTATGTGTTTGAAGTTATAAGTACAATACATGTGATTAATGAGTACGTAATGATAATGCAGAACGTATGTAGAACATGGTCATGTAAGATCAGGTGATTCCTCCACAGATATGTATCTGTATGTACGAATAAGTCACGGCTTCTGCTGTTTTATTTAGATTTATCATGTAGTCCATGCATGCCTGTAGTCCGTAGTGAGTCGTTTGGACGGACTATAGTTGTAGTTAGGCGAGGAGCCTCAGAGGAACATATGGAAGTAATTTCAGTGCAACTCCAGAGTTGTTCTCTTGGTAATGTTACAAGGTTCTGGACTTCATTTCTTGGCGGCAGCTTCAGGGGCTGAAAGGACATGCCTTTCTGATCGTCTGTTTATCATAAGCGAAGGCTACCATACAATGCTCTGCATATTGTCTATATATATATATATATATATATATATATATATATATATATATATATGTAGATCATTCATACGTGGTGCTGGCAATTCATACACGGAACGAGCCATCACGCCGTGGCGCACAACTGAAGCCATCTTTGGTCTATTGCAGTCGGCGTGTTGCTGTATTGATCACGGTTCATGTCGTCCGCATCTCTGCAGAGTTTTCCCAAGTGGGAAACGGACAACAAGATCAGCTGTGAGCAGACCTTACAGAAAGGGGAGGGTCCCAAGACAGCCTGGACCCGTGAACTGACCGGCCACGGGGAGCTCATACTGGTAAAGCATTCGCTCCAGTCGTCCCATTACTCTGACGTGGGGACATGTGCTGCATGCTGTGTAATACGAAAGGTTTCATCCATTGCTCTTTTCATCTGTCTTTTCTTCTTCTTTGCAGACAATGCGTGCAGGGGATGTGGTGTGCACCAGGGTCTATGAAAGGGCATAAGGAACTCTTTTATGGCTCCCACAGTATGTCCATTTTGGGGCTTGATGCATGATCTCGCTCTCTTTTTTCCTTTCTTTTCCCTCTTCATTCTGCCAGCTAATTGGACTGTGGTAAACTGTGTAGCGCACTTCCAAGCCAGGCGTCGGATTACACCAAACCGTGTTGGTATGTGTAGTTGCCTCTTGTACTGTTGATTTGGTAGCTGCATTGCCAAAGAGGAATGTGCTCCCGATGTACCACAAAATGAAAATGTCATACATTCCTTGTTTAAAAAAAAAACAAAAAAAAAAACAGAAAAAAAGACCCTTTCGAGAGTCACTAGACTTCTCTCTGTCAATTTGTAATAATAAAGGTGTGGACGTTGGGAAGTTTGGCTCTTCTCTAAAGGTTTTATAAAGTTTATGCATCCTCCTTATTCTTAACCATATCCAAGATATATCCCCGTACATAAATGCATTCATCTTAATTATATATATATATATTAATACATTCCTGAAGCCATTTCCACCTTCAGTCCAACGGTAGAAACGGTAGAAAGGTACTCTTTCTGATGGGTGGACGGAAAAACCATGGGGAAAATCTAGAGAGCAAGGAAAGACGATCGACGACAAGGAGAAAATAATTTCCTACAGTAAAGGGAGGAGTGGCGTTCTGGCTGCTATCTGTCCCAGCTGTACCTACTTAGAGAATGAGCTAAGTCAAAAAATCCCCCACCCTCTTTTTCCCCCTGGCTTTGCACCCAGTTACTAATATGTCAGGGAGCTACCTCGCCAGCCGGGCCGGGACTCCTCCTTTGCTCCTTCTCTCCTTCCTCTCTTTCCCTCTGTCTTGGTCTCTTTCTCCCAGTCCCTTTCTCTAAACATGCCTCTCAATGGGTACAAATTGAAATAAATAGGAAACACACAAAATAAATGAATACAATGTCATCGCAATGGACATGGTTGTACTTGTTTTCTGTATTTGAATCCTCCAAAAAATAATTGTTTTGCGTGCTCCATTCACAACACTCCATAATGAAGCCCCCCCCCCCCCGCTGCCAGGGAGCTTCAGTTCATTGTGAAGTCCTTGAGGCTGCACTTCCTGCGGGCCGCGTGCGTCTACACGGTTCATGTGCAGTAATGGTTTTCCCAGGTTTTCGTAACGGTGAGTGGACGAGCCCCCCCCTCTCCCACCAGTTTGCACAGTCCATGCTGAGCCAGCAGCAGGGGCCCTGGTCCTCTCCGTGGTCCGTGGTCTCTCAGGAAGCTCACTAGTGAATACATATGGGAGAATGATGTGAGAAGTGTGTGTGCGTGCACTGCTCATGGAGATGGGATGGGGGGGGGGGGGGGGGGGGGGGGGGGGGGGGGGGGGGGGGGGGGGGGGGGGAGAACAGCAAGCAAAGTTAACTGAACACATTAACACATTTGTGGGTTAAACGTTGTCTACTGTTATTTGCATTTTTTTTGCAGTTTTATTTCTTAGTGTTTAATGATGTGGTCTCGGGTCATACTGAACTCATTGTGTGTGTGTTTAACTAAACCACAGTACTTTACTCCAGTGACAATCCAGTGATTCCTGATTGTTTGTACATTTTTAATTAGTATGTCTATGTTGACGCAAAAACCCAATCTTGCCTGTAAGGCATAGGCAAATACATAGAGACAGACAGACAGACAGACACACACACACACACACACACACACACACACACACACACACGTTCATATATATTTATACCTGCTTGGCATGATTAAGATTGAATTGCCCCGTTCTATTCTCGTAGATTCTCCAGTAGCAGTTTCGATTCCTCCACTTCATCCGATCATTCATATTTTATCACCTCATTTTCCACACATAAAGGTCTGTCAACATTTCACAAGCTGTCTACCATCATTAGGTCGGCGGGTTTCAATTTAAGTAGGCCGAGACTACGCACCAAACCAGAAACGCATGAAAACAGATCCTTTTGGACACCCACACATCTATCACTCCGTCATAAGACTCCTTAATCACCCGTGTGACCCCACATGATCTGGCGGAAGGGGATTAGGAGAAAACCTTTCGGACCACCATAGAAGTAGTCCTACTTATGCATTGAAAAGGGTTTCCAAAAAGGTTTAACTAATTGGGCTGTTTTTTTCCCCCGAACATAAATCTGTTAATTGCGCTTCTTGCGTGAACACACTCAAATGTAATGCCTTGCGTAACAGACATGCATGGACCAAAAGGGCGTGCACGGACACACAATACACACGCACCGATATAGTGCCCTCTGGAGTTTTCTTTGCTTTTCTGGCAATTTCAGCACCACCGCTGTGGCCGCCTACGCCTACGCGTTACCTGAATTAAGGTTCAAAGGGGGAAATTTGCTATATCTTAGAAAAGCTCTCTTGTACAAGTGCACACCAACTGCGATCAGTCCATTATATGGCTATCCTCGGTGCAGTTAAAGTGTGCTAGTTCAATGTGTATACCTTTTAACACGTACGGCTATCGTCTTTGAATCGCCACTGTTAGGGATGTAACTGCCAAACCCACAGTCAATTTTCATTCGGAAATAAAACAGAAAATCTGACACATCCATTGATGGCTTTGATCTCTTTGGTACAAATGTCTCCCCGCCCCTTCTGAAGCCACGTGCTCCTTTCTTTGCCGCATAGATCACGTGACAGTGATGGTTTACTTCCTGGATCGGTTGTTTTTGGATAGCTACTGGTTCTGGACAAAATACATTCGTATGTTTAAGGGTTAACGCCCTATAAGGGGAAATACAAGCGTCTAGGGTCTACATTTAGATGCATACGCAGGATTTGCTGTAGCTCTTTGCCTTGTCACGTTAGGTAAATTGTGCCAAGAAATTCCTTCTACGCGAAAAGCCAACGGTATGCTAACGGTAGCAAGTACAATCTAATGTCCATCTTTGGTATTGGAGATGTGCCATTCGTAATAGACGAAAACGAATAACTACATTATAAGAAGCATTTAAGGACGAGGGTTGTGTCTTTTCGCTTTCTTGCGGTAAGCATCACGTAGTGTTTTTACGTGTACGCTTGTCTTCTGAGATTGATTTTCGCTGACTGCAAGCAAGATGTCGAAGTACACAAGTTTTCCTGAACCATCCGAAGACCACAACCCGTTCCAGGTGATCACTCCTAAAATTCCAGCAGTATCTAATTTTATTTGTAATTGTTGCTCTGCTTGATGAATGGAAGCCATTGATTGTGGTATTGCCGTTTATATTTAAGTAATGGCAAGCATGCTGTTGCTCATGTGATTTGGTTGATCCGCCCTTATGTTATTCCAACTACGCAGGCCTACCAATAAAGAAAAAAGTACCTGTTCCTTATACCTGCTTTTCCAATCACAGTAAAACTATACGTTTTAGCTATACATTTAGATATGGTAGCTTACATTTCGTGCATTGTCTGTCGTTTTATTTAGGATCCTGCAGTAACACAACATAGCAGCAACACAGGATATGCCACACTGGACTTGTACAACCCTTTTGACAATAAGACTGGGGTAAGACATCACGATCCTTGGGGATGATCAACAATCTCACACATTTTTCATGACGTGGCACAGTTTCCAGATCAAGAACCATTTTAAACACAAGTGGTCCTTTGTTTGGCATTGTGCCCTCATGACATCTTAGTGGTGAATATCCCCAGGCCACTTCTCCCCTTGGGATGGGCCACCCATCCACCCATTCATCCATCCATCCATCCATCCATCCATCCATCTATACATAACCTTTAATTTCCATCCAACCCTCCATCCAACCGAAATAAAAAAACAAACAATAAATGCTTATTCCTAATGAATTAACTCCTTTTCCAGCCCCCTCCTCCGCCATATGAAGCCACATCCCCCACCGCCCCATCTGTACCTGCACAGACCCCCCCCAGTCGCACCACGCCCACCGAGCCTCGCAACTATGGCTCCTACACCTCCCAGGTACGTATCCTGCTGGACCATTGGCACACAGGATGGGTAGACTGATAACCATCATGTCATCATTTGGCAGCGGCAAAGTAAACTGCGTTTACCTGTTCACATAACCTTATCCAATTTCCATAAATTAGAATAATCCTCCTTTTAGTTGTATGACAAAAAAAGATTATGTGTGTGTATGTGTTTTTTCTCTTTCTATAATAATAATGAAAGTTTAATAGCCGTAGGGCCAAACCATAGAAGTGAATGGCGTTCAGAGCATAGCAGCATGCCCTATGCCTTTTTATGTGCCCATTTGGCACTGATCTATTAGCACAACTTTACTCGTTTTAGCACACAGGAAACTTCCCATAAACAACTCGGATGTTGCACTTACTGCAGTCAAACCATTAGCCTTAGTTGGCCTTAGTTATACTATGGTCCTAACACAGCCAAGCTAAAACACTCATACAAATCCTGTAATGTTTTCAGGCAAGGTAGTGGACACACACACGCACGGACACTCAATATCGATCTCACTACCAGATGCCCCATCTGTCGATTCCTGCTAGGATAAAAAAAAAAAGAAAAAGGGAAAGCTTTGTGACAAAACAGCCCTGGGTTGTGCTGCGTGCCCCCCTGACGGAGCAGCATGGTGTGTGGTTTGTAGCAGGCGGCGGTCAACGCCACCACGGCGGAGCTCCTAAGGAAGCAGGAGGAGTTGGAGAAGAAAGCCCGCGAGCTGGAGAAGAGGGAGAGGGAGCTGGAATCCCATGCCCTGGGGCCTGGAGCCTGTAAGATGGGGGGGGGGGGGGGGCAAGGGTGGGGGGGGGGGGGAGGTTTTAAAAAAAAAA
>OMKI01056295.1:4396-16641 GCA_900302315.1 Phycis blennoides
GCACCAGGTGAAGAGGATCTGATCAATCAGTGGGCTTGGAGGCCAGCCCATAGCTCCATTCACCCCCAGAGACACTCAGCGTCCAGGCCGGCCGAGGCCAGCCCACAGCTCCATTCACCCCCAGAGATGCTTAGCGTCCGGGCCGGACAAAATGTTTATCATTTTGGCATTTTTATCCAATGACTGTCGAGTTTCAAGACAATGAAAAAAACAGTTTCATGTAGTGCCATTGAAGTGAATGGACGCTCGGCTTCTACAGGGAAATGCATTGACGCTACGCGAATGTAGGAGAGGTTAACAAAATCGAGTCAGTCAACTTGTGATAAGTCGTTGATTCTGAACAAGCTTGTCTTCGAGATGAATGTGCTCTAACGCATTTGCAGTCAATGAAATGTTAACACAACTGTACATATTTTACATTTTAGGGGAGGCTGAGCTTCCCTTGCAGTCTTAGAGAAATTGCTTCTGGTCTTGACCCCTGCCGAACCCCTGGGGTTTGATTGAACCCAGGTTAAGAACCACTGGTCTAGAACAAGGCTCTCCAGAGATGCCTACCAACTGTTGCCTACTAACCGTTGTGTTACAGGGGCCAGTCTATGACAGCAGTGAAGGTTATATTGACATCAAAATCACATGACATTGTTAGAGGTACAGAAGAGCCAACAAACAGCTCAACCAGGGATTTGAACCCCTGTCTCCAGATAAGCAGCTCTATCCACTGCACCACTGTGATGCTTTCAATGAGATGGTCAGAGGTTATACTTGACTTAGTAGTCAGACAATCTGCTCCTGCCTGCTCTAACCGTTGTGCCACAAGGGCCAGCCTTTCACAGTCAGCGCCTCAGTGGCACAAGGGTTATGGTGAGCTGTTGGTGATCTGATCTTGAGTCATGGGTTCAACTCATGCCAAGAACAATGTTAGTGTTTTTACAACTAATACACGACCAGACGGCAACGTTGCCTGTAAGTTGCCATTTGGTCATGGCAACTTTGTGGCAACATCGCCACGACGTTGCCTACAGGAAGTTGCAAACAAATTTCATTGCCGCGACGTAGTGGCTTAGTCATTTTGCTAACGTTGCCTCTTGGTAGCGTGAGTGACGTTGCCCCAACGTAGCCTATAGGAAGTTGCCATCAAGTAATGCCATCATGTGGGGCCTCATGCAGTACAAAGGTTGCGTACGCACAAAAACGTGGCGTGCGCCCCACGTTTCTACAGCTATTGGTCCTTTGGCGACACTTAGAGGTGATGCTGGGAAACTGTTAATAATGTCAAAAACAATTAGTCATCAGAGTGATATGCACGTCAGAGACACACTTATGAACAATTAACACACCCACGTGTTTGCAATTATATCGATATAAAAGCATGCGCAATGTGATGAAGAAAATTGTATTAACAACGGCCGCGTTAGCGTTGTTAGAGGACCTTGCAAATGGTGCAACCCGACGCGAGTATTTAGGGAACGCGAGGATTTACTTGCAAACGATGATAATTGGCTCATAAGCCGATTTCGGTTACCAAGGCCAGTGTTACTGGGGTTGTGCGCAGAGCTGCGCCCCAGAGCGCAACACGGCGAGGAGCCAGGGGTTGTCTGTGCCCACACAGGTGCTGACCACGCTGGGGTTCCTGGCAACAGGGGCATTCCAGCGGGAGCTGGCCGATCAGGAGTGTGCCAGTCAACCCTGAGCCGAGCTATGCCAGCTGTGTGGGACTGAATCATCCGAATGTCATCCAGGTACATCAAATTCCCATACAATGCTGTTGAACAGGCCGACATTAAAGCGCAATTTGCAGCGAGAGCCGGTTTCCCTAATGTAATCGGAGCTATTGACGGCACACGCATTGCTATAAAAGCGCCATCACAGGATGAATTTGTTTATGTTAATAGGGAAACATTTTCATTCCATCAATGTTCAAATCATATGTGATGCGCAGAAGCAGCTAACATCGTGGCAAGGTCGCCTGGTTCAACGCATGACTCATTCATTATGACTAACAGCATGGTTGGGAACAGGCTGGAGGCTGGCACGGTGCGCGATGGGTGGCTTCTGGGTGAGTAAATAGTTTATTTGTTTAATTGTCCCGTATGTAAACCAGCGCAACGCACATTTGGGCATGTGCGCATTCAAATGTTTTTTTTTTTCTGCTGGTGAAATTACAGCTGCAGAGCTTTCTAACAAGTCTCTGCTTGTCTCCCTGTGTTCAGTATTCATGTCAGTAAAGTTGGAAATCGTCAGCTGCGGTGCACTTCTGCATTCATTAATTGTGGTTCATTTAAGTGGTGTATTGTCTTCTGCCTTCATATGACCCCAGGGGACCGTGGCTACCCCCTAAGAACATGGCTGATGACCCCTCTTACGGACCCCAACACCGACCAAGAGAGGAGGTATAATGACCTCCATTCCCGCAGTCGTGGAGAGGGCAATGGGCCTGCTGAAGCGAGGGTGGCGCTGCCTGGACAGGTCGGGGGGCTGCGCTGCTGTACCGACCTGAGAAGGTGTGCCACATTGTGATCGCACAGCAGAATGTGATTTCAAGCATGTAAAGAGGCAAGGACAGAATTTACTTGTTCACAAGTGCATTTATTGATTTGCTCATATCACAGAGTACATTAATTGGTCGATCCAGACGATCATTGATGCCACCGATGGCTCTCACTATTTCCCCCTGTTATTCCAGGACCGCTCGGGTGAGGACATGGCCAGTCGGGCGGACGTCAGCAGCTGGCGTGGAGACGCCGCGGCCAGCGGAGCCTATAGAAAGTTGCCATCCAGTAAAATAAATACGTTGCTGCAACGTAGTGGTGTGGTCATTTGCTAACGTTGCCACTTGGTAACGCAAGTAATGTTGCGGCGACGTAGTGTTGTGGTCATTTACTAGCTAACCCTGGTGTCTTCCTTGGCTTAGTGAATTTAGTACACAGCAAAAATTGGAGAGTTGAAATTTCAGGGTTAAACATTCAGGAGTTGATTTCCACTCCTAAAGTGTAATTTTAACACTTTCTGCTTGAAATGGTGTCCAGTGTTGGAGTTATTTAACAGAGTTGATCACATCAGTGTCAATCACAGAAGCCTAACTCTGCAGAGACGTAATTAAGCTCCGCCTCCACCAACGCACTTCACTTCTTGCATCCATAGGTGAGAGGATGCAGCGCCATTTTCTCCCTGTCATGCGGTTCTACACGGTAAGTGCAAACAATTATAAATCGATGCAGTGAACTGCAGTATGTACAATGTAAAAGCTACTATATATATATATATATATATATATATATATATATAATCAATCTCTTACGAAGCCAGTTTTTTGCCAGGACCAAACAGCAAATTTGACCAGGTAAGCTAGCGGTATATAAGCTAGCGGTATAAATTGGCTATCTGTAGCTATAAGTTAGCTAACCATTAGTTAGTTGATATCAGTGATGAGTTAACAAAATTCACATGCTAGCTCAAAGTGGTGAAAAACAAAGCTTTGTTTTTTTTACTGAATAAAATGTTGTCTGAGGATGAAGCTAACGGTCGTGTTTTTTTTTTTTTTTTGCCTTCACGCTGCGTAGTTTGAACATGAGAAGGGGCCGCAAAAACGTGTCCCAACATGCAGACACGCTGTTTCAAGTGCCTAGTTGTTTATGTGACCAGGACTTGTCTTAATTTTTTTTACTGTTTTCTTGTAAATGTTAATTTACTTCTTGCTAGTTTCAGTATGAATGCTGGTCCAGGTGGAATACAGCCAACAGCAGAGGTATATGAAGCTGAAGGACGGTTTGACTTACTGCAATACCATGAAAAAGGTGACTTATTTAATTTTTTCTTTAGCTTGGTTTAAGATGAAGGTTTTAGAATACAAGTTTTAAAAGCATGACATTTAAAAGTGATACATGTGAATACCTTGCTTAAGGAAGCGTATTGCTGCCACCACAGAAAATAAAATCAGTTTCTCCTTATGATGGCTTAATGTTGTAGATGGATTTCTCTACATGCCTTTTTCAGACTTTCATAAATGGGGTACATTGCTAAACAATTTCAGTTCTGTAATGTGTGCTTCCTAGAGTGGGAAGCACATTCAGTTTTATCTTACTGTCTTTTCCAGTCATTGAGCGATTTTGCCTGTCACCTGATGCACAAGTGATATACAATGATGCAACAGGAACAGAAGTTGATGCAGAAATATTCAGCAACCCTGTTGGACAAGGCAATGTGGTGCTGACAGTTTTCGCAAATGATATCTACAAAAGGCATATAGTATAATCAAGCATTATATACCCTACGTTTATTAACCACAGGACAAGATGTTACTATCCCCTGTGCCATCATCCAAGGTAAACACATGTAGAAGGTCAGCTCAGATAAGACCAAGCATACAACACACAAGTGACATAACCACCATTAGGTGCAACACCATAGGTGTTGCACCTAATGGTGGTTATGTCATAGGCAGGCATAACCATAGGCAGGTGCACACCTGCTCATTATTATTATTATTTAGTATTATTATTTAGGACTATTGCACTGTGCACTACGCGTATTGTATATGCCTATGTAGTAGTTTACATTTACATTTAGGGCATTTAGCAGACAGACAGAGCATTTAGTAGTGTACATTTGTTGTATTAGGTGTGGTGTATATTTCTCCTGTGTATTTTTTTCTGACTTGTATACTGCACAACAATTTCCCTCGGGATAATAAAGACATCTTGAATCTTGAATCATAGCAGACATCAGGCTACGCCATCGTAAATCTGCGGAGTCATTCCTCAGGTGGCACCATTCGCCCATTACCTAGCCTAGCCAACAGCGGTATGCGGCATTGGGGTTATCAAGCCTTTCTTCACCGGTGTTTCGTTAAGTTAGGCCCACGACACCTCAAGAAGGCTTAACTGTGTATTCCAGCATCCTGAAAACACACCCCTCTATGCCACAATTCCCTCTAAACCTCACCATTTAGCGCCTGCCATCACCGTAGCTTACCGTTGTCCCTACCGGGGACCCCAACTACCAAGCTTCCTCCTTATCCAAAGCCACTCGCTTGCGCTCTCCGCTGCTTGCGACATGCTCTTTGTCGCTAGTTTCATGCGCCGTCCACGTATGCCCAACTCCGTTAGGAGTACAGAAGCGGATTTTGTCACAAAGCCTCGGCAGCCATCATCCACTGGCCGTACCCGGCCAGTGGAACTTTCTACAGAGTAGAGAAAGTTATAATTTTTTTTTTTTTCTATTCCTTTAGAATGTTCTGATTGCTCCTTTTCTCCTGCCTCTGAGATGTCTGACTCAAGCTTCAGCTCAAATGCATCCACTGTAATTGTGAATGAGGTCACCAGCAAAAGACCAAGAATTAAGGATACACATGCAGTGTCTGCTGAACAGGTTGTAATAACGCTTGATTCTCATGACTTTAATAACATCACCATGTTCTGCATTCTTGTGTTTTAGTTTATTATTAGATTGAAGCTGTGCTTAGGGGTAAGTCAGGTGGTGAAGAAGTACTGCATGAGCACCAAACAACAAACCCTAACCGATGCTGTAATAAGACAAATGGTTAACATATACTGGTGGCTCACATGATTGAGAATCATGGGTAAGTTTGTTTCATATTCTTTTATTTATTTAGATTACAATATAATATCTCCTCTCAGGTAACTCCCCACTAAAGAAATCGGAGAAGAGTATGCTCTTGGGATAGTGATGCTCTTCCCTTCCCTCAAGGATCCATATCCCATATCCCTCAAGAAAGGCTATGTAATAGTCATTATTATTGTTTGCATGACTCTTTTACTTGCATGTTGTGGCACAAAGCTGTGTGCATGACATTGACATTTTTAGATTTCTTATGAGCAGAGTATGACAATGTATTTATTTATTTGTTCATTTCAGGAACTACTCTATGATGCTGCAAGCAACACAGGATACATTGCTTGCTGTCTGAAAACAAACCAAACAGCCCTACTGCCTTTTCTCCAGGAGGCCCACAATTCCAAAGGACTGTTAATGTTGAAAGTCAGCTTGATAGGGATGCTTGCCAAGAAGCCATGTCTTTGCTCAACCATACCACAGACAGAAGGTGAGGGGGACCTCTCAGCACCATCAGAAGCTTCTCAATGACCCACACAGAAGTGGCGATATCCTCTCCATCTTCCCAAGATTCTTGGATACAAAAGGATTGTTTGGGATGAGATGTTTTAGAATGGCTTAAAATTTGGAAGTATTTTCAGTAGTAGTAGTTTAATTTTATTTACAGGTGGATCAAGACTTCACACTTTGATGGCGAGAAATCCTCCAGGCTGCTTCAGAAATGGGATGTGTTCAAGCAAGGTCATAAAAGAAGCAAAGCGGCTCACTTCAACACCAGAGTTGCGTCGCTTGGTGCAGTCAGCAGAAAGTCCTGCAGGAGTTGATCTTTATGAGGCGACGAGTGAGTTGTTTTGTTTGTTAAGTATTAGCTGTAATTTCAGTTACTTTGTGTTCATTATTTTAATGACTGTGATTAAAATGAGGAAATTAGAGCACCTGTGAGATGGTATTTTTATATACTTAATGTTTGTGTGAAATCTGAAAATATGAACAATAGATGGATGAAAACAATTTCATAATGCGTCCTCTTCTCATTCAAACTTGGAAGTATTTTCAATTTAAAATGTTTTCTGTATATTTTTGTCACTCTCAGCCTATGACCAAGAAATGGCCTCCCTGTTATTGCTGATACATCTTCTTCCACCACCACCTGGGGGTCCGAAGTCTCCAAAAATCAGTGCATTTGATGTAGTTGAGAGACTTGTAGTCTTTCATAAGGTAATTACAGTGTATTATGTTTTTCACATGTCACCTTTTAAGCCACGTGTAAATGAGAATGAGTTGGATGAAATTGAAATTAAGTCTTCATAGGTATTCTGATCTTGCACGAGCCCATGAGAAGATGTTTGAATAGTAGTTTCTACGGTATAATGTATAACGTTAGCTGGGCATATTTTGTTCACGTTACTGGCGCAGTGGTGAGAGCTGTTGGTCAGTCAAATTTGTCTGAGAGCCTGCAATTTAATTTTATTTTAGGTTACTGTTTAATATTTATACACTATTTGTTTATCTTGTGCAATTATGTGTTTTATGCTTTATTTATTGTAATTCATTTTACCATTATGCTATGATGTACTGAATCAAATAAACGTGTACTGGATCAAATAAACGAGAGCTATTTTTGAAAATAATTTAAGAAACTTTTATACATTTATTTTTGATAAGTTTCCTTTCTTCCCTGTTGTCAAGTCATCTTCTGAAACTGCGCACCAAGACCTTCACGGGTGAGCGTCTGCGTGGCCTTCATTACACTTGGCTAAAGTTCCCTTCTTGTGATCGGTAAGTATTTCTCATAATATTCATTCACTTAACCACTCTGATGGAAAGAACGAGTCTCGTTTAGTGTGTTGAACAACGGTAGAAAACAGGGTGTTTGCTCCATCTTCACTGAATACTCACAAATGATCCAAATACACAGGGGCGCACATAACTGGTACGCAGGTACACACGCGCAATGAAAATCAGGATTGCGTAATGCCACTTGTGTTAATGCGCGCCTTTGCGTACCCTGGAAATCATCAATGGAACGCCGTTTGTTGACGCTGCGAGAGTCTCTGAAATCGATAGCTTGTGTGCGGTCTATCGCTTGTAACTCTTGACGAAGCATGACTACATATGGGTGTTTACTTTCTCTGTAGCCAATAGACTCTTTGGAAGAGATCAAGCCCTCCCACATGATTCTCCGATCAGTATTGGCTAAACAGTGCGTCAGTCAAGTGGACCAACGCAACGTTTGCTGTCGGCCAACCATGTGAGACGATGTTGCGTCTTTGCCATACACATCGAGCCAATAGCAGACGATTTAAATTCTGAGTGACAGGCCTTACAGCCAATAAAATTCAGATTCTAACGATATATGGTAAGTTAGAGGAGAGGGCGTTCTTCACAGCAACAGTGTAAGTGAGAGTCAGAGTTTTAACTTTTGTGGTTTTCTGTTGTGCATAGTGGATCGGCGAAAGGCATACATTCGCCATTCCTTTTGATTTTTGAGCTTTTACAATATCGAAAAGCAAAGGAAAGTCTGTTTGCCGTGGGAGAAGCCATGGAACTTTGCACCCGTGACAGTGATGTGTCCGAAGACATGTCAGCGGAAGAATCTGCCGATGGAATAAGCAGCATCGACTCAACAGAGGAGGCGATGTTTATGGAAGTTCTTGATGCTCTGCTAGATCGGTGAGTATCTAAATACATTTTCAAAGTGTTATATTATTTTTTAATGCATTTTTATAAATAATTAGGCTTGCTTTTCCAAAATAAAAGTGGCATGTAAATTTGTGGGATATATTTGACGCATACAAAGGTGATGTAATTCCGATATCATAGCTTGGTACTTTCATGATGTCAATTTATAAAAGTCAGTAATATGATTTATATAGCCTAGTACTATAAATTTTCGATTTGTCGCCCGAAACTGGGGGTGGGGCGCAGACAGTATGTGTTTATTTGTATCAGAGTGGAGACCTGAGTGGGGGTGTGGGGATTTGATTCAAATTGCCGTCACTGCACCTCAATCAGTGGATCAGTAATAAAGATGCCTAATGGTTGTTTACTTTATACTCTATTTTTATGTGCTGTGGATTAGCTCTTCATCAGATGAACAGTCATCTGACGAGGAGTGGGAGCCAGAGACCACAACACCACCACCACCTCCCCCATTACTCCTCCTACTGCCAGAGGTGGCAAAGGGAGAGCGAAGAGGGGAAGAGGGAGCAGTGCTCAACACACTGCTTCCACAAGCAGCCCTGAGGAGAGATGGCAGGATGGAGGTGAAGCTGATGTTGAGCCACCACAGCCAGCCTTCAGGCCTGCCAGAACGCCTGGACCACAACTGTCAACCACTAAATCATACAGTCCCCTGCAGTTGTTCCAGCTGTTTATAACCTCAATGCTGCAGACAATTGTCAGCCATTGAAATGCCTATGGAAGTAAGAAACAAGAGGGGAAAGCTACGCCATGGCATTTGATTGGACTGCACAACATGTACTCATATATTCCCATGATGATTTATATGGGTCTTGTCAAATGCCACTCCTTCAAAGACTATTGGAGGAGGTCCGAGCTCTACAACCTGTCACTGCCCGCCAAGATCATGTCATGCAGGAAATTCATGGAAATGACCTACTCAGACCTACATCTCAGTGATCCAAAGTTTAATGCTGAGAATGAGAAGAGAGGAACAGCAGATTTTGACCGGTTGTGCAAAATTAAACCCATGTACGAAAACATCAGGGAGTCCTGCTTGAGCAATTTCCAGCCATCACAAAACATCTCAGTTGATGAGAGGATGGTGGCTTCAGCAATACATGAAGGACAAACCCACAAAATGGGGCTACAAACCGTTTGTCCTGACAGACTCCCTGTGTGGTTATACCTGGAACTTCTTTGTGTATCAAGGGAAAAAACTGCCCAGCAGGGTAAGGGTCTAAGCTACGACTCTGTCATGGCCCTGCTGGACAAGAAGCTGTTGGGCACAGGCTACAGGTTGTATGTAGATAATTTCTACACAAGCCCAGCACCTTTTAGGGACCTCCTCCAGATGAAAATACAGGCTTGTGGCACAATTAGGACAATTAGGATTGGCTTCCCCAAAACAACAAATGCACTGAAAAAAAATCTCCCAAGGGGACACTGCGCTGGATCAGGGATGGTGGCTTGCTGTTCGTACAGTGGAAGGACACACGAAGGACACACGTTTCCATGTGTTCTACCATTCACAAAGCCTTTGGAGGAGACGCGGTCCAAAGGAAAGTGAAGGCGGCTGATGGGCAGTGGTCACGTATAAACATCCCTGTTCCAGCAGCAGTGAAGGAGTACAAAAAAATATGGGTGGAGTGGATCTGTCGGATGCCCTGATTGGCTATTACTTTGTGATCCACAAAACGGGGAGCTGCTACAAGACTTTTTTTTTTTTTTTTTTTACGACATTGACATTGCAGTCGTGAACGCCTACATCCTGCACAAGGAGCAGGCGAAGGTAAAAAATGACCAAGTGCTCACCCAGAAAGCATTCCGGGAGACACTTGTCTTTGAGCTCTCCAAAATTGGATCAGCATCCACAGATGCCACTCCACTACCTCCCCCACCAACCGGTGCCTCGCATAAACCACAGTTCATCACAGATGACGACTGGTAGGCGGAAGTGTAGGCACTGCCACCAGAAGACTCCCCTGAAGTGTGCGTCCTGTGATGTCCCATTGTGTCTGGTGGCGAAGCGTGATTGCTTCAATGCCTGGCACGATCTGAACAATTTATGAAACGCTCTTGAAGCGCTTAATAAATTGTCACTTTTCTTTGTAAAGTTATGATTGATTGATATTATATATTTCTTTTTATTATATTGTTATATTTGTTCATGTTCATATTTCATATTTGTTACTGTTTCTTTACTTGATACAGCTCAGAAAGTAAAGAATATTTTCAATGAAGTTGTTTGGTTTGACTGTTCTTTGTAAATTGTTTGATATGTTTTTCAGTCACAAAAAAATTATTAGAGTAATGGTAAGCCCATTTGGACATTTTTGGAGAGGTTTTGGGTAACTAAGTGATGACCAAAAAAAAAAAAACGATTCTAAAAATGGAACAAATGTTTTTTGAGTAGTTTGTGTGGTATTGTTGAAATTAACCAAAAAATATATTATAGCTCCAAAGACCAATAATCTCATTTTGTTACCAGGTGTCCATTTGGAGTCTCCAAGATGTGCAGTGGCTTGAAGCTAACGATGAGCGCACTGAAATGTGGTGCAAGATTTGCCACTCACATCCACATCTAGCAGGCAAAACAGGTGCGTTTTATAAAGGCTCAAAGAATTTCAACCATCCCTTATTTGACAAAAATGAAAAGAGCAAGGAGCATGGAAATGTGGTGCAAGCCATTGCTAATAAACAAGCAAGCCGAGAAGAAATAGCCAGTCGCCCACTTAACCAGATGGCGAGACAAGCTAAAAGAACAGTGGCAAGCTGTTTAATATTTTTCTCCTGGCCTTCCATAAAGCTCAACACGCACGTCCCATGTCTTCCTATTCTGATGATATTCCTTTACTGAAGTGGCTAGGAGTAAATGTCGGAGGTGCATACCATTCACGTGAAGGGGGCACATGCACACGGCTCATGCAGAGCATCGCTCACACCATCAGCAGGGATTTACGAGCAAAGTTGCAGTCTACTGAATTTTGGGGGCTCCTTTTTGAAGGATCTGAGGACATACAAAAACTGAGCAGTACGGTGTACATTTTACGACATCCTCAGGATCAGGCTTCAGTGTCAGACCTCAGATGAAAAGATGTAAGGTCTCAGGAAAACCTCTGTCACACACGCACCGAACAGCCACATGAAAAAGTAATCGGACCAAAAGGCCTAAGAAAAAAAACTTGTCACACTGAACTGCCTCATAAAACAAATCATCGGACTAAAAGGCATTGTAACACTTATCAGGTCAGATCACACCTCTCTGATTCAGGTAAGAGAGAGTAGGTTATCTATAGGTAGGGGCCACGGTCACAGAAGATCTAGGTCGCTCTGGGAGAAATGGGTACCAGGCAGCACACTGAAACACGACACAGACTCAGCAGGTACGTTTGAAGATAACAAAATAACATTTATTTATTAATATAAAGTTGTGCATTTATGCTTTTCTCAAGTATATTTCAAGTATAAACCATTTCAATTATCAACACAAAATACAATAGTCTCTCTTAACTCTCTTTCTTTCCTTCAGGTTTCGCGATTAACTATTGCATAGTTGATGAGAGGTGGAACACTCTTCAGGTAAGTGCAACAGTTTCACCTTTTATTTCCTATTTTAGAACATTTATAACCAATACTACTTTATTTAGTCAGGCACTCATTAGTTTTATTCGTTCCTAGGTTGACTTTTATAGTTTTATAATCCTATTTTAAAGTGCATCTGACTTAACAGAAATATAATATTATTAGTTTGAGTGAATCCAACCTTTAACTCCAACCTCAAAATACCAACTGTTCCTTCAATGGAACTAGAACCCAAAATAACAACTGTTCCTTCAATGGAACTAGAACCCAAAATAACAAACCAATCTTAACAATTCTCAACTATTGGAACAGTCAATCTTCTATGTAAACTTAAAATCACAAAGTGATGTAGTGATCAGCCTTATTGATCCATGAATTCAGTTCCTCAGTTACTGTAAAAGTACATT
>OMKI01056299.1:19337-29494 GCA_900302315.1 Phycis blennoides
CTTTTTTTTTATGTTTAGGGGGCTAATTATTTTGGCCCCAAACCCGCCTAGTCGGAGACATTTTCTTAGTTATAAAGATACACATCTAATATACCTTCATTTCATTAACCAACTCTTTTAAATTCTCAGAGCTGCTATGACATGATCTTCTTGGAATTTATGCTTAATAGGTTCACAAGATTGTGTTTTCCTTAAGTTTATTTTAACAAGGAATTTATTTGATTTGACAGTTTTACGTCAATAAAATGTCTATGTCTGAATTGGGATTTATGATACCGATAATTTGCAATATTTTCCTGCAATCTTACAAAATAACCTCTTTATTATCTTAATGGTAATTAGCTTTTAAGATTACCACTGTCAGTGCTAAGCTGTTTCATTTTACATCAAATAGGCTGGCTCATTTAGAACAGTTGTTGGAATAACCAGCTGAAAACATCACATCATTAGCCAAATATTAAGAAAACATTGTAATCTACACTGTAATTGAGAAGTTGAAATGGAAAACAAAAGGAGGATTTAACAGAGGGGCAGGACGTCTGTGCTATGAGTTGATGTGGATTGACTGCAGCCATGTTGCAGAAGCTGTGGGGGTATCAGTGAAACCATATGAACAGATAGAAACCAACAATCCACCAATAAACTTTGTTGCACAGGACCAGGAAGTGAATGCTGTCATATTAATTAAAGGTGGGAGCAGAGCTGGCACTAGAGCTCCCTTATGAAAGAACACTGTTCAGGGAGGTAATCAAATAGATTGCTTTCCTGACCCATAGGTGCCCCAGTAGAACAGACCTATTCTCTCCCTTGTTGTCATATTGTGCCTGAGCTCATCTACCTCTTAAGAAAGGGCACTACCAACAGTCTTCCCCATTTTTCATAGTGAGATTGAGATGCACCATATGAGCACACTAGAATGTGTTCAGCATGTTGTATTCAGCTGTTTATTAAACATTGACCAACCAGGACTACGCTACAGACTTTTCTATTCTATCTTTTATTTTCTACCAGATTTAGGCTGAGAGAGGGTCACGAATTCTAGCAATATCCCAAATTACCACAATGTAATTTCCGTTCTCATTTTGAGCTGTGTCTGCCAGTTAACAGTCCCGGGGGTGAGAAGGATAAGAACATGACAAGAAAAGCAACAATAAATACAAGGAGAACTAAAATAAAGACCTCCTCCAAGGAATCAGCCTGATAAAAGTGGGCCTGGCTTGGAGGGAGCTAATAGGCTGCAGAGTCTGATGACCCAACACGGCCCCCTTTAGAGACTTTGAAGAAAACAGGAAACAGGGCTGGCAGATGTCACCCAACCATCATCATGAACCTTGACAAACCTTTCAAGTTAATTTTTGGAAAGTTATGCAAATGTTTGTAAGATGTCACGCCCACTGCCATGCCTCATTTGGCTTATTGGCATGAAAAGTTAATCACTTGTTACTTGGTCCATAACAAACCTCCCAACTAAAGCTAGTGCAAATCTGTGTCCAATTTTTTGAGATATCCCTCACAGAGACGGACTGACACACAGATAGGGTGAAAACATAACATCCTTGGTGGAAGTAATAAATATGGAGTTTTTTTTATGAAGAATTAGCAATTTCTGAAACAGAAACAGATATCACTCAATCCAAAGCTTGCTCAGAAGTCCCCCCTCTAGCCAAGCACCCCATTCCTACCCTACCCTACCCATGAAACCCCTCTAACCCTAACCCTGACCACAGACATGTTAATGGAACCTTATCTAGCATTTTGAATCACTATAAGCACTTTTTTGGCACCCCTTCAGTCAAGCACTCAGTCTCTCACAGTAGGCCTTAGGCACCCTCGCGGAGGGCATGGTTACAGAGTTAAAAGACCTGAGAGGTACACTTTTGTAGAAGGACCCATCAAACAAGGACCTTGACAACTCTGAAGAACTAAGTTCTATAAGTGAGAGCGGCCTTACTTCAAGATACAATATCAGAATAACCCTGCATGCATTGATTACTCTGTACTGCAGTATTCTGTGTGTGAGCTTGGTGGCAGAATACCACAATTTGTGGTTGTAGTTATAGTTCTAATTTTGAAGGAATAATACAAACATGTAGGGTGTGGCAGTAGCTTAGTGGGTAGAGCGGTCCACATGTCGAACCCCACAAATGTACTGATTGTAGGTCGCTTTGGACAAAAGCTGCTAAATGGCCCTTTACCCTTTACAAACGTAAACACATTGCTAAAAATCGATTTACTATTACTATGTTCCAGAGTTTATCTTTTTGATATTGTTGTACTTTATTGTTGTTTGCAATATTTCACTGGCTGTCATGTTAGGCTTGCTGCAATCTGCTCCACTGTGCAATTTACAACACGTTACCCAGAATTACTTTTGGTGCAATTATACAATTATAAATTGTGACTCAACAGGGACAGCCAGGGGCAACCCTAGCTGTAGCATAGCCAGTGGTGCTCAATTTAGTGCTGGATTTCATTCTTGTTCACCCTTACGTTCGGAAAAAACACAAGTCCCAAACCGAAAAAAAGAAACCTTTCTGAGTTGTAGACAATAAGTTGGTGAACATTTCGGTATGTAGTTATCCCTGAGGCTAGTAAGTTTATGCTCAAACACAAGGGCTATCCCAACTGGTTCGGGACCCTATGTCCACATATCCACATATATCCACCTAAGACCATATCATCCCATATCAGTAAATCGGAGCATTGGGACATCTACAGCATGGCGGCATGGCCACGCCCCAAGCCTGCAAAGCCAAAATGCATTCTGGATTTTCAAGGCTGCTCTCAAAAATGTGTGCATCCTCTTACGAAATTACTGATTTCTCGACATGGGAACATTGCAAAAAAATGTATATGTGGTGATAGATTGCATTCACAGTGGTGTGAACGTCTGAGATTTGACAGTGATTTAAAAAACAAGCTTGCCTATTTGCCGGTTTGTATGTATGCCTGCTGAGTTGTAACAGTCAACTTTGTACGGCCACATGGTCATGGCCTGGGGCGTAACTACGTGATGGACCAATAGGTTAAAACTACAGGAAATATTGCACAATTTGCCACAAGTACCCAATGATTAGTTTAATTTGTTTTACATAGCTATAGTATTTCAAAGCCAGCTGTAGAGCAGCCTATACATGTGCATCAGGCACAGGAAACATTGTAGAGATTGTCAAAACTGAGGCAACATTGTTCACATCTTAATAATCATTTAGCTTATTAGACTAATAAGTGACTTAATAATGACATTTGCCAGACTTACGAGACCCTCTTCCCTAATTCAGGGCATGAAACTAAGATAAGATAATATGGATAATTGGATATGGAGAATTACCATGAACATGTAAGTGTTAAACAGGAAAATAAAATACACTTAAATGGGCGGGTAGCAAACCCATTCCAAATTGCATGGCGTATCTACAGTATTAATGCTTTTAATACTGACCATCACAGTCAAGTTTTTTTAATGAGCTTGCAAAGTTTGTGGGGAACATTCTATGTGGGTGGCTCAATGAAAGACAGCACAAAGTATTCTTGAATGAAAGACCGAGAACCGAGACTGTGTGTGTGAAGGAAACACAGAACTGAGAGTGTGTGTGAATGAAAAACAGAATTGAAATTGTGTGTGTGTGTGTGTGTGTGTGTGTGAATGACAGACACAACTTGTAGATATTGCTGAGGTAGCTTATCGTCTTTGAAACAGATTTAAACACCCACCTCTGCCCTCTACTGTAATCAGTCACACAGGAATGACGGAATGGTGGGTTCTCCATAATCATTCATATAGACACATACACACATGCACACACACACACACACATGTAAGATGATGGCTAAGAAGCCAAGTGAGAGACCGACAGCTGGGAAAAATTAAGATGAAAAGTGAAGACATACAGCTGCAGAAATGTGGGATGAAAGTAAAGAAATGCATAGATTTCCTTCCAGACAGAGGAGGGACAAAGTGAGACATTGAGGAGACGATGATAAGTGCAATTTGGAATTTTGATATACTTTGTGTATCGCCAACATCAGTATGAATACTCACTCTCTATGGAAGTGGCTGTCCGTGATTTATGTTATTAATTCAGGTCTCCTAGGTATTAGGATATTGAAATTAAGTTTGTGATACAGTAACTTCCACTGCATTTTGTATTTATTTTATCTTCATTCTTTTTAATTTTTGGTATTTTATTTTATTTTTATTTTTTGTATTGTATTTATATGTACCCTGGCTGCTACGGCAGCCCAATTTCCCTTCGGGATTAATAAAGTCTCTCTATCTATCTATAATGCGTTATAAGAATAGTATTTGTCATATTCTATCCTTTTTTATCCAAATAATTAACGTTTTACAAGTTTTCTTCAATAAAGTATCATGTTATATTTATTGAATCATTAGGCCTACAGTGTAATACTTATCTTATTGCCAGATTCAACAATACACAGCCCTTGTGGGTAGAGTCTTAGAGAGAAAATTAAATATTAAAGACAGAAATAAGGGCTGTAGGAAAAAGAAATATGGAGGGGCGGATTGTAGAAGACAGAGAATTACATTGACAAGAAAGTGAGCAAGATTGATGCCGTGTCCTAACTAATGTGTCTTCACTTTATCCTGTCATAACAGACTGATTAGCAAAGTTAAGTACCAAAAAGCTGAATTAACACTGGAACCTCTCCTTGATATGGGTCAGGGTAAGTTTTTAATCAGAAACTTTCCCAGAGCTTAATCTTGTCACTGCTTTTGGCAGTAGCCTAGAGGTAGTGTAACATCGTCGTTGTGCTATTCAAACGGTGTGTGTGTGTGTGTGTGTGCGTGCGTGCGTGCGTGCGTGCGTGCGTGTGTGTGTGTGTGTGTGTGTGTGTGCATGTGTGTGTGTGTGCGTGTGTGTGTGTGTGTCTGCGAGTGGGTTCTAGGTATAGTTGAAATTGGGTGTGGAAGATTATTAAAAGAAAGGCAAGGGGAGGTTTGGAGGTTTAGCAGAAAGATGTATAATTGAATGAACACCTGTAAATGCCATTTCCTATAGAGCCTTCAATCTCGAGCAATGCTTTAGCTTTTCCACTATGAAGTTTGGTTTTATATTGCAGTATGCCAGCTTCAATATTATATTTGACTTCAGGTTATCTCAAGGTACTAAGTAGAAGAAAAATGTTTAAAACAAATGGGATATACCGTATGTTGTGAAGGTGCAAGAAAAAATATTAGACCTTCAGAAAATAATATTGGCAAATATATAGAACATTTTCTTAACTCTTTACACAACCTTTAACCTATTTAGAAGAAATATTTAAGGGTGAGTAAAACCCAAAATATTTGTCAGTTTTCACAAAATTGTATCAAGTTGTTATGGTGGAAATTCTATGTTGAAGTCCCTGGTCACCCAATTCAAAAGGGTGTATTTGTTGAATAAAACAAATATATCTATTAGTCATCCAACTAGAAAAATGTATCTGCTATGATCAAATAAAAATGAACAATTTCTTTAGGATTGACTTGCACAGCAGTAATATGGAATGAGCAGTTTCATTGACAATGACTGGGTGTAACTTCTGGGCAAGTAAGAGTCATTGTGGTTTTTAGCATTGTAAATTTTCCCTGTGATTTGTCTTTTAAAATATAATAAATCATAATATAATTTCATTACAAATAATTGTTAAGCCAGCCATTTCATTTTATATTTTATGTAATGTGTCTAAGACAGACTAGTAGGCTAATGTTTGTGATTGGTCAAGTTTATGATGAGCGACATTGGTCAATTAGGTGTGAGGTCACTCCTAATTGTAGATATTTCCCCATAATAATATCTGTTTATGGATAAAGATATCTTTTTCTGTATCTGCAGATTAACTAGAAAACCTCGCCCATGTATAGGTTCCAGGGACTGTAAATACGAGGTGTCTGCTACTTCCGGCTGAACATGCCTTTCCAGAAGCAGCCCTGCTTCAGTGAGTATGATGTGCCTCTGGCATTGACAACGGCCCTCGCACCTGCTTCTCTGGAAGCCAACGTGTAAACTTTACCACCTTCTCTTGACTCAGATCACATTTTGGTCTTTACTGGTTCATTAATGATAATAATAACAATACAAAAAAATGGATTTGGAGTGCTTGTTGTGCATTTTTCTCAAGGTTGGAGGTTGAACCTATAATCTCAAAAACGTTATCTCTTTCTTGGACTCCTTCCAGAGTTTGAACTGTCACCACTTCATTCTACATCAACATGAGCATGAGCACAATCTCAATCAATCACTCCACCAGAGATTGGTGGCGATGGAGATATGAATGCATCACATGCTCATGCTCTTGTATTTCTTCAATTTACATGATCAAAGTGCCCAAAAATATTGTGTTGGGTAAATGTGTTAACCAGGCATGGTTCGTTACAGACCCGTGTACTCATGTAAAGACTGGTAAGGAGGGGAGAGGGAGGGTGTGATCCCAGTCTGTCGGAACATTGATCGAATGATCCAAATATAGAGGTGCAGCAGTTTAATAGATTGTGGGTTTCATTTTTAACGTATTGTAGGGTGACTTTACTATAAAACTAACTCAATTAATATATTCATTGATTGTTTTGATGATCATGATCATCAACTCAAACTGCTGTACAAACAGATTTAAAGCAGCACTACAATTCAGATCAATTCAAAAGATCAAGGTAAAGTAGCAAGCATGAGAAACTAAAACAAATAAAAGAGAGGCAGTCAGAGCAGGTGGAGATGGTTGTTGAGTCAAGGAGGGTTGGTGACAGAGAAGAGATTGTTTGCTGTAGGCCATATGATGATGATGATAGTAATTCATATCATAAATAGGATATGGTTGTTACATTGCAGCAATCACTGTAGTATCTGCTTGGATTTCTGAATTTTGATAACATACTTGTTACTTTGAACACAATTTTATAAGATAAAACTATCATCAAACTGTTTATACAGATATTTATATGGTTACTTATTAGAAAAAAATACTACTGCTACTACTATTACTACTACTACTACTACTACTACTCATAATAATAATAATAATAATAATAATAACAATTTTAGATTACTTTTTTCTCCAGTGAAAGGGGAGTACATAAGGTAACTAATCTGTTTGCAGGAGTTTAAAGATCGTGAATTGCGCTGTAACAGTGGCGTGTATGCAGTAACTTCATTCAGCTAGATAGATTTAGCTGGGAATCAAAACCAATGGCAATATATTTTGAACACAGCGTTATTAATGATGCATTAATGTTGCCATGCTGTGTATATATAAGATTCTGTATATCAGTTAAAGTGTAAACATTTAACTATGATACATTTGTAAATGATTGTTTTTCCTTTTACATCCATGTTCTTCCATAAGTGAGTACAGTACGTGTACCACTAACACTTTTGTGGGCACACATTTTACACCAATAAGGGAGTAAAAAGGAATGCATATGATTTCCATTTTTGTATACTATAATTGTATTAATTAGAACATAATGAAATTGTTTGAATTTCATTTCATTTCATTTAAATTTCATTTTTTAATGTTTCACTACATTTCATACCCATTTTTGTGTTTCTGTTTTACATTCATTGTTGACAACAAATCTCCTAGAACAACTCATTCTGATTAAAAGTGAACACCACATTTAAGCGAAATGCAAACTCAGCATTCATGATAGAAAGACTCATGCCCAATTTGGATCCCTCAACACTTTGTCTAACTCATTTTGTTTCACATTTTGTTTAGCATATTCCCCAAAAAATATTCTCTAGGTCCTTGTACCTTAAAACCATGTGCCATGCAGTGTGTGAACCGATTCAGCTACAAAAATGTCAAACTGTCAAATGTTTTTAACAGCGAGAGCAGCAGATACTCCCTCTTCGTACAGAAAGTGTCCACAAAGAGGTAAATCTCCCTGCGTTGTTCCAAACTTGTTATAATGCCACAGAGACTAGTCCCATCAGGCCTGCAGAGCTGCAGCTGATGTGTGCCATCACAGGACAGATGAACTGTCATCTGATTGTCTGTAATATCCATGAATCCATGGACACCTTCCATTGTCTTCTTTATGCGGGACACAGTAAAAATAACTATTATATAAAAAAGTTACTATTCTATACTATTTAATATAGATCTATCATAAATCTCCAGTGTGCATTTGTCATTTTCTAAAGGGAAAGGGAAAGGGAAATACACATATAGGGGTATTGTAAGGGAATAGAAATATGATTAAATTAATGACATTTTATGGACATTTTTACAGAAGTGCCGGGAGATATAGGAAGGAACTTTTCTGTTTTCATGTACATAACCTAAGTACAACGCTAACATGTTTGTGTGTAAAAGATTAAAACCAGACACATGTACATAGCGTACATTACATTACAGGCATTTTATAACCCTTGTGCTCCTCAACTGCAACAATGACTTCTTACTTAAATGTCATGTCATATTTATTATTCTTAGTTTATCATTTATTTGTCTTGTGCTTACACTTATATCTGTGATGATATCTGTGATAATGAATGATGAGTGTATTGGTTTGTGTGTGTGTGTGTGTGTGGAGGGGTCTGTCAGTGCGTTTGTGTGACAGAACAGTACATGCACACACATACACACAGTATGTGTGTGCATGTACTGTTCTGTCACACAAACGCACTGACATGTGTTCACATTTACTGCCATTTGAGCAGTGACCAAACAGTCTGCTCTCACACTGAGAAACAGCAGGGTGATATTTCACACTGAGAAATAAATATACACTTCCAGATAACATCACAAGCACCTTCCCTTTCTTTCCCTTCCTTGTATCTCGCTTGCCCACTTTTTCACCCTCTCTTTCAATAGTTTGTCTCCCTTTTAGAACATATCTTACTCTCTGTCATTATGTTTGTTTTATAATATATCCAAGTCTCGTCTGGCCGCTCTCTGTCCAGCACTTCACTGTGTGCTCACAACTTTGCTTATCTACAGTGAGCAGACTCCATCCATCAGTAGGTGTGTATTTGTGCGTTTTAGGTTGTTTTTGTTGTGTGTTTGTTCGGATAGGAAGCAGCCAAAGTAGTGGATTTTGGACAGCAGGTTTCTACTGTAGTCTACTATATTTGCAAGCACAACACAGCAGGTGGGGAGAGGTTAAAGTGTGGCACTTCCACCTCACTAGGGGGACTTTTTAAGATGTGACACACCAGAGGGGGTTGGGTTAAGACGTGACATGCTGTTGCAAAAGGCTTGTCTCAAAAGCACAGGTGCTAAACTGATTTTTATCAAGTGGAATTCTCATCTGGAGTCCTATGAAATGTGGCTTTTCTTAAGACCAAAAAGAAAACCCCCACACACTTTATTGAAGCTGTGCTCGAAAAAAGAGCACATTATCCTTCAAATTGGTTTGCTTATTTTGTCTACTAGGATTGTTGAGTTCCCATTGTTATAGCAGATTAACGACAATGTCATTTGTTAAATTGATAATTGGTGAACATCTTTGTAGTCCCGGAACAGAAAGACAGCCTTAGATTTGTTTACCCCTCTAGGACACGTTTGCAAAGGGCTTAATACATATGCAATGTATAACATACACACCACCTTACACACTCACCCAGTTCGGTGAGTATAAGACACACACGCGCACACACACACACACACACACACACACACACACACACACACACACACACACACACATATATATATATATATATAATTATTATCAGTATATTTAAATTATGAGCCTAATCAAAGAACTTATAAGAGGCTTATGTCACATTGTTAGCATACTAAGTAAATAGTCACTGCAGCATTAAGCTAAATAATACCAAAGCACATTCCAGCATAATAAATATTCTCTCTCTCTTACAGTATACAGTAGAATTTGCAAGTGCTTACATTGACAAGATAAACTTTTGAGCCATGGTTGCCAAACTTGCCAAGCAACTCACTGCTGTGGCAATAAGCCATTTAACAATTAGCCCATTTATATTTCATTTCAGGGAAAATCCACCCTAATTAAAAAAATTCATTGTAAACTACTCAACCTTTACAGACATCTTCCCATTTCCAATAATCAGGTGAATTCATTACTGAGCGACCGCTAGCACTTCATCCCCCCCCCCCCCCCCCCCCCCCCCCCCCCCCCCCCCCACCCAAACCAAAAAAAAAAAAAAAAAAAAAAAAAAAAAAAAAAAAAA
>OMKI01056304.1:17440-30425 GCA_900302315.1 Phycis blennoides
ACTCATAGTGACTAAATTCATAGTTCATTCACAGTGACTAAATTCATAGTTCATTCATAGTGACTAAATTCATAATGACTAAATTCATAGTTCATTCATAGTGACTAAATTCATAATGACTAAATTCATAGTTCATTCATAGTGACTAAATTCATAGTTCATTCACAGTGACTAAATTCATAGTTCATTCACAGTGACTAAATTCATAGTGACTAAATTCATAGTTCATTCACAGTGACTAAATTCATAATGACTAAATTCATAGTTCATTCATAGTGACTAAATTCATAATGACTAAATTCATAGTTCATTCATAGTGACTAAATTCATAATGACTAAATTCATAGTTCCTTCATAGTGACTAAATTCATAGTTCATTCATAGTGACTAAATTCATAGTTCATAGTCCAACCACAGCTGGGAGGGGAAGGACTGGGCAATATGAGGTCAATAGAGAATGTTTAAAAAATTTTTTTTGGTAATTCAACGTTATGGCATCCTAAATATTACGTCGCATTTTATCATCAGCAATATTTTCAAAATCATCACTAGAGACAAAGTGCTGTATTGGGTTTTAGTTTTTACGAATGCAGAAGGGCTCTGTAGGGATATTGAGAAGAGAGAAGCTGACTACATCTGATTACATCTGGTCACAGGAAGTGCACACAGCCTCCCGCATCAACAATGTTGTTCGCTTTTGTAAAACTTGCAAAACTAGAATGCAAATGCAACCAATTGAGCAACAGTGAAACCAGTTTTTGACCACTATATTTACAGTGGGAAGCAACACGCCATAGTGTTTCAAAAGGGAAAGCGTGACACATCAATCTAAATGTAGTTTGCTGGATTAGTACCTTGGTAGATTAATACCATCTGCTGAAGTTCTGCTTTGTGAATTATTAATAATTAGGCTAAAATAATGGGATCCCTTGACATTCAAATAGATGACCTGTGGTATCCCTGGAAGATTGATTTGATGCTGTGTGGATTTTACATTCAAAGGCCAAATATGGCGAGGTGAACAAAAGGTAATCTTTGGTAAAGTAGTCATGATTAACTCTAAACCATGAGTGACAAACTCATGGTTTTCCTGCTGTGAAATACATTACCATCTTTAGTCACTTGTTAATTAAACCTAAAACAGACAAAATAAATATGTGTCCAGATTCTGTCCACAAGATTAAGGAAAATGTGCCATCATTGTCTAAAGTCAATGATGAACTTATGAAGGAAGACCCTGAACTATGTCCACACTTGACTAATAAAAAATAAATAAATGCAAAGCAGTGGCCCAGAATAATTGCAGCTGATCTGGTGGACTCCACACAAGCTGTGTTCCATTTGGGGCCTCTGTCCCACAAACCCTCAGTATTTATAGGACAGGAAGCTGCCCTATAAATACTGTGTCCAACTTACTGCCAAAACAGAAGCACAATTCCAAAGGTTCTACAACATTCTCCGCTATATACTTAAAGGATAACCCAATTAACCTTTGGGGACACGGCAACAGAAAGTTAAATAAACACAAATGTAGAGGTGTGAACTTTATCTCCAATACTTCTCAGAAATAATACAAGTCTACGTTAGCAACATTGTACCAGCGTGCCATTCCCATTAGTGGTGGCGGGCTGCTGTCTGAAGTCAGTTTCTTGTAGAACTGGCATAGGGCCTCCTTCAGACAACATTCTGTAGTTGGGTGTTGGTGTGGCTAAGGAAACACTTTAGCGATGTAGAACTGGAATGTAGGTCCATGCATTTGGATGGAATCACCTTCCGTTTCTGATTTCAACCTTCCATTGATCTCGGATCCAGCAGAACGTTTGGGGGGGTGGAGGAGGTGCAGACCCCGGGCCGGAAATCAAGAACTGCAAAGCGTTTCCTGGGTTACAGGCATGTTGTCACAGAAGGGATGTTAAGACTTTTGAGGTTTAAGTGTCTATCTGCCGTGGCCAGTCTCTGTGGTGTCGACCTGAAACCTTCAGTTTTCTTACAGCTTACTTTAAGATGAGTTCAGGGCTGCCCGCCTGCAGCAACATGCCTGACCCAACCCAACCTAACAGCGGGTGGAACCGCCCCAACATGACAGAGTGGAACCGCCCAACATAACAGCGAGTGGAACCGCCCCATCATAACAGCGGGTGGAACCGCCCAACATAACAGCGAGTGGAACCGCCCCTGCATAACAGCGAGTGGAACCGCCCCAACATAACAGCGAGTGGAACCGCCCAACATAACAGCGAGTGGAACCGCCCAACATAACAGCGAGTGGAAGCCCCAGCCAGTCCGCCCCTCGAAGGCTTCGGACCCCGACCCAAAGCCCCCCCCGCAGTGAGACTCGCCTCTTGTAGACGATCTTCAGGTCGCGCCACTCCAGGAAGCTGCACATCTTGGGCTTGCGGGCCAGCACCACCTGCATCAGCTCACGCACCATCTTCTTCTTGTCCCGCTCCGCCGTGGCCGTGTACCACTTCTGGAGACGCAGCTTCCCCTGCCGGCTGAACAGCAGCATGAAACGCATCTGGGCAGAGCACAGGGGCACAGGGAACACGCGTTATGGGGGGGGGGCACCGCTGTCATGTGAACCGCCGCCGCCGCTACGCTAGGAGCGCCGTGGCTACAGCGGTGGGCCGCGGGGTCCGTCGTGTCCTCGTCACCTTGACAACCACACTGCTGCGGGTTTCCTTTTCCAACCTCAATGTATTGTGTTCTATTGAGCCGTCCTAACTCAATGTATTCTGTGTTCTATTGAGCCGTCCTAACTCAATGTATTCCGTGTTCTATTGAGCCGTCCTAACTCAATGTATTCTGTGTTCTATTGAGCCGTCCTAACTCAATGTATTCTGTGTTCTATTGAGCCGTCCTAACTCAATGTATTCTGTGTTCTATTGAGCCGTCCTAACTCAATGTATTCTGTGTTCTATTGAGCCGTCCTAACTCAATGTATTCCGTGTTCTATTGAGCCGTCCTAACTCAATGTATTCCGTGTTCTATTGAGCCGTCCTAACTCAATGTATTCTGTGTTCTATTGAGCCGTCCTAACTCAATGTATTCTGTGTTCTATTGAGCCGTCCTAACTCAATGTATTCTATGTTCTATTGAGCCGTCCTAACTCAATGTATTCCGTGTTCTATTGAGCCGTCATAAGGTCAACAGTGTCTGGGATTAGGAAAGTATTCAGAACCAGTTCAACAATCTGGTGGGTACGTGGAGGGCTGTGCAGCCAGTACAGGCCCACTGCCGGGGGATTCTAGGGGTACACATTACCCTTACACATTACTACCCATGCAGGGGGAACAAGTGCATTTTCTTAAATGATGGGGCGACTAAAACAATGGGCGCCAGAACAAAAAGAGTCTTACAATAATGAGAATATGAGATGTAGTTTTTTTCTGCAGAGAATTTAGGGAGAAGCACTTTATATATTCTATACGTATACACTCAAAATACATCTCTGGTAATGGTTTCCCAGATTCTACTCTGGTTAAAGTTGTTTGACCTTATAGTTTGATGTAAAAACATATTCCATGTTTCATATATACCAAATGTATCACCTGTTGGTCAATGTGATGCCATGTCTTAATAATTCCCTGCATTGTTGGTAGTAACAAATTAATGGAAAATAAATATGTATAGGTGTATACGAATAATCAACAATGATCAGCAGAAGACACGCAGTAGAGAAGAAATGAAATAGAATTGAATTGAGTCCCTTTAATGAGGTTAGGTATAAATAGCTCGTTCATTCCATCCTCTTCCACTAAATTATCCATGTTAGACGTATACACACGCAGGCTCATTTAACCATGAAGAAGAAGTCCATCACTTCCTCACACACTTGCAAACCAGGCTGCATGTCAAAAGGTTCCTATTAAGAACCTCGTAAGAACCTTAGGCACACCTGCACACCCCAACGCCTCCTTTTACTAAAGTGCCTCCAGGCCGTCCAACACTTCCCAAACCACGGGCCCAGCATCAGTTCCTAAACATCAGCTGGCTGGCAACACGACCATGCTCTATGGACCTGCACACTGGACCAACTGGGAGAGGAATGACGCTCTCCGCTAACCAGAGAGTGGCACCAGACGGTCGGGGCGTCTCCTGGCTGGGTCCGTCTGCTCCTGACTCACAGGAGGGCGGGCGGCTGGAGGCACTCTGCCCTTGGAAAAGGAGCGGCAGGAGAAAGGAGAAGGAGGAGAAGGAGGTCGAGAGCACGGTGGTAATGGTGGACTGAGAGAAGCGGCATGAGCAGATTTACAGTAACGGTAACGCTGTTGCACTTCTTAACATGCTAGCGCATTCTAGTCATCCTCTCATCCGCGGACATGCTGTACAGAGAGCTGTGGGTTCACGTCCACCCAGTCGCTTTGCTAAAATCCATTACCTTGGATTGCATTTCCTAATTAAAAAGAGCACTCCTTCGGAGTCATCACCCCAGTATTTTTAGCTCCTGCTTACATCCACGATCACAACTCATCACAGCAGATTGCAAATATTGTAAAAACACTATGTTATGACCGCACTTATGTAGAATGACATAACATAAGACCATAATACTGTACACCCACATGGACCAGCTTTGGTACGCAAGTGAATGTAGCTTCTGCGCGTCAATCCGTTTTAAGGACGGTGAGAACATTCTGGAAACCTAGGACCTCGGTAGGTTACACATTTCGCTGGCTACTTTTCACAACCCGTCACATTAATTCCAGCATGCGACTTCACCCATAGTTTATATTCAGCGTAGGATGACAATCCAGCCGTCGCGAGAATACCCTTGGTCCCCCTCAATCACAGCCACTGGGAGCCAGAGCAGATGAGGTGCCTGCATCGTGCATCGTTTCTGCCCTGTCTATTTTGTCAGCTTTTCGCATCTTCGTACCTATTTTCAGCCTAAAACTTGGCATCTTGCGAACTCTTGTCTCACAGCATTTCAAGCGGTCTCCAGTTAGACCCAAAATAACTTGAGGATGCACGTGTCCACGCAGCGAGGAGAGGACCAGGCGGCGATGAGTTCGGGTGGGAAACGGATGCAGGCGATCATCTTAACAACCAGTCAAGATGTCGACCAGAGCTCTGCCACATCACCTTGGAGGCATTTTGAAAATGCACATAATGGAATATACAGGGCTGAACAGTTCTTACTCAATACATAATGACACTGACTATTCATATTCAAATAATGTTGAGTCCAATTACCAAGTGATCATGAAAGCCCTATAATCACAAGAGAAACTGCTTCTGATTTTTCTGAAGCATTGTCTCATTTGCGATGACACAATGTCAACATTGTGGAAAAGAGAAACTGCCAAAAAAATGTCATATTGACAAGACATTAAAGGCAGTCTATCCATTAAATATGCAGTTTCTATGATGGCATATTGGATTTTAAGTCATTAATAATGAGTGACATATTAGTGATTTTCCAATTACATTTTTAAATTGAGCACGTTTTACCATCTATGTAATGAAGACATATGGCAGTAAGGCTAAAAGGGACAATACACACAAAGATAACAGGCCACCACGGTGTTTTAATCAACTTGGTGTTGATTAAAAGCTAATCTATACACAGCACTGTCGCCCTACAATACAAAGTGATCAGACAACACTGGAACTAACCACTAACGCTGGGACATCGCTAAACACTCAGATGAAACACAAATTACTTACGAATGCCTCCGAGCAGCATTTGTCCTCTCTGAGGTCTACAGTACAGACAGAACAGTGGCGTGGTATTTATTCCCTCACATACAGCCTACTTCCATGTAGTCTATCAGCACATTGCCTGCGGAAACGCGATGGAATAATATGTGTGCGCAGGGGCTTGTGTGCTTTAGCTAATTTAGTCAAGCCTTCAATAGAGTCCCACTGCTTTGTAACACAATTTGCATCTGTGAACCGTCGTTCACAGTGTCCTCAAGTTTGGCAACTCGCGTCTTTTTCATAGGCCTCAAAGGAGGTTGCACAAAAAGTAGTACTTCAAGTTCAGATCATGCCAGCGCACACACAGCAAGCATTCGGTCAACAGAACTCTGGTCGATCAATAGATCGGATTCACTTTTAGGGAGCGTTGAGTGAAAAGGGCATGTATTCATGAATGAATGGCTATCCAATGGAGGATCTAGGATATATAGGCTGTGGTTACAGCAGATACTAGTGGTTTTTGGAAGTTATTCAGGAAAATGGCCGGTTGCCTTTGACACACACACACACACACACACACACACACACACACACACACACACACACACACACACACACACACACACACACACACACACACACACACACACACACACACACACACACACACACACACACACACACACACACACACACACACACACACACACACACACACACACACAACGCGTGACATCATCGGCCAGGTAACGAGCAGCACAGGTAGGAGCGCTCGAGCGCCTTCCTTCCTGAAACCCTACACTTTTAGCTCTTAGCTCTCAAGCTAACGTCTGGGTGAAATAAACCTCCCGAGTAGAGCCCACTCACCATTCTTTCCTCGCTGTGGCGGGTTCGCTTTTTTTCACAGCTTCACTTGGCGTTCAATAAATAAGTAAAAAGTGTCGGCGGTGTTCAACAGCTGGGGTCCAACGGCCGAGGGTTTCACGTTAACAGTCCATTGCCTTCTTCTGGGAGCCGACGGCGCGCAGACTCACTGCGAGCAGCAGCAGCGATGTGAGTGGAGCAGGAGACGCGGCGTCAGCTGTCGAGAGCTCATTGTGGACATGCGCACTGGGCGCCTTTTTTTTTTTTTTTTTTTTTTTGGTCGTGTTCAACGTGGCGTCACCGCTCATGAATATGCAGAACCTGTAACCTGCACACAGTAAGTTCAACTGCAGCCCACTCGCTTTGGGACGAGATAAGCGCCGTGCGGTGGATGACATCCTTCTCGGTTTATTTTTCTACATGCCGTTTGGCTTTTGAGGGCATGCGGATGGCAAAACAAGACCGTTGTGTTGCCATGAGAAACGGTACAGGATGTGGTAACCATGGAAACCCCTAAGGTAAAGACTGGGGAGATTTTACTGTAAGGCTCGGCGGGTTGAACTTTATGCATAAAGTCTGCAGTCATTTGCATGTCTCGAATGCATATTCATGTTGTCTTCTCTGCAAGTGCCATCGTGTCTAGTCTACACAAGAGGTCAGCATTCACCCTGAAGAGTCGCAGTCATGTTTTGTAAAAATGTTTTGATTTTAATAAATATATAAATATTTCAAAAGCAGTAATAAAAAAAATAGACATCACAATTGACAGTAAAAATAAAACGCATATAAAACAAGAGTAGCAGTCATGAAGCCCTTAAGTGATGCAAGAGTAGGCTAAGCAGACAGGATTATTCTGTTGAAATTAGACTGTTGCTTTCAAGTGCATCCTGATCTGCACTTCTAAAATGTTGAAATGTTTAATTATGTGGCTATATTCCTTCATGTAATGCACTCGTTGCAGTCATTCTCTCAAACTCCAAATATATAAATCAAGCCATTCGTTCTCAACAAATATATTATGGTAGTGTTTCCATGGTGTCTCAGCAGAGAAACCTTGACATCTTCATAATTCACTCAACACTAGACGCCATCAATCATCCACGCAAATGAGTTTCTTCTTGTGAAACATAAATTATATGGTCAACATGTTGTGGGCAGTAGCAAAATGGGAATGATGGGACGGGTAAATATCAGTGCTTCGGTCTCGTGTCCACGCTGGTTCTCTAGTGTTGTCCTGGCCTGTTCACCTGGCCCATGAATAAAACAGCACCTGGAACAAGGAGTGCAGTTTGGATGAGAAGGACACATTAATACCAGCTGAGCATCAGTACAGTCTGGTTGGGGAGGAGGAGTGATTGAGTGAGGGTGGGGGTGAATGGGTGTGTGAACAAGCCAGTGAGTGCACTTGGGGAGAGCAGCTGGTCTTCTCACCTGTTTCCTTGTGCTGGATGAGGAAGAGGAAGGGTGTGTCAAACGTTATCTCCTCCACCGCCATGCGAGAGAACATGACTGCACCTGGAAGAGGACACGGACACACACAGGTTCACACATGGCCCATGCATACATGTACGGTGTGTGTGACAACGTGAGGGAGAGAGAGAGAGAGAGAGCGGCAGAACTACTCGGATTTCCTCCTGGGAGAAGCCTTACCTGATGCTGAAGCACCTTTGGTTCCCTCCTCGTTCACCTCAATCTTGACCCTCTGGATGACCTCAGACACGGACAGCCTTTCATCGGCTGAACAAAAAGGAGAGGACATACGGGGTTAAGTCAATGTTGACGCCACAAGCTCCGCCCTCATCACATGCGTGGCGGTTGTTCCCTTCAACATGGAGCGCCTGAAGCAACCGTTTTGGTTCAAGTTTCAAGTCCTTTATTGTCAACTGTGCAGCATCACTTAGAGTCCTGCTGTATAATGAAATGTATTGGACGAGGCCCGTTCCAATAGGAAGGAAAATCAAAGAAAACTGTTCAATGAAATTAAATTAAATACAATAAGTACTGAATAACAGTAAGAGCAGCAATGGAGAGTGAAAGATGAAGAATGAGAATAAGCAGCAATGGAGAATGATTTGTAGCAGCAGTGTAGAAATATAAAGTGCATACTGAAAGCATGCAAGTACAGTATTTACATCATATATAAACTGGAGGGTTGTACATGAGCTTTGATGGAAGCGGTGGTAAAATATGACAGGATCCAGATGTGCAGGTTCTTCTACAGTAGATATGAGGGTATGAGAAAGTTCCCAACTCACTGGTGATGCGTGAGAAGTCGGCGGTTGCCAGGTTGAACATCTCTCCAAGGCCCATGTTGGTCAGAGCAGCCTTCAGGTTGACCTCAGAGTCGAGCACCAACCTACGTTCAAAAACACCCTCGTTAGGATCCCCCGACACGCACACACATCAGGTCGTGGACTCGCCGCAAAACCAGGTTAGAACCGCCTCCAATGGGTGGCTTCAGTGGTTTAGTGAGCAGGAGGCGGAGCCACCAGGTTCAGACACATTGTGTGTTTTCAGTGAGACGAGAGACCTCCGCCCTTTAGAGGACAACGTCATGCCACGACCCGTACAGCGCTGTGAGGAAGGGCCCGTCCTGAGCCATCAAACGGGACCTCCCTTCACCTACTGACCCAGGAGTCATGCGCCTGCTCATGTGTTTTGTTGTTTTTACAATCTGTCTGTTTACAACACTGCTTTTTTTTGTATTTATTCATTTTATTTTTATTCTTTTTTTTCTTTATTTTATTTATATTTTTTTGTATTGTATTTACATTTATTTGTACCCAGGCTGCTATGGTAACTCAATTCCCCTTAGGGGATTAATAAAGTTTGATCTTATCTTGTTATCTTATGTCATGTGATGCGTGCACTACAGGATGGATTCGGACAAATATTTAGAAATGATGCTCGGGTTCGGGTCGGGCTCGGGTCACATCTGAGCCTGAATGTTTGAAATGTTTAATTTACCTGCGCGTTAACCCGCGCATGTTGCGCTCATCTGTGTGTTGACATTTCCAAATGCCTTGCAGTTGCTTTATAAAAGGCGGGCTTTCATAAACACAGGCGTAAATGTGTCATCAGTAGGAAAAACAGCTTGATGCCTGTCGGGCTGGGGTCGGGTTCGGACATAAAAAGCTTGATGCCGGTAGACTGAGAGAGTGACCTCTGACCTGGGCAGGACCAGCTGCCGTTTCCTGCTCCGCAGCTCTGCTCTCCACTGGCGGATCCTGGTGCTGCTCAGCTCCTTGGCGAGTGCGCTGGCGGACACGTCGGACTCAAACGGCTGCACCAGGAACATGCTCAGAGAGTCGCCCTCATAGGGAACCTCCAGCACAATGTACTCCAGGCCATCGGAGGACACAAACTCACCTTTTGGTACGGGACAAAAGAGGGGATTTAGAGGATTTTATAGCATTTAGCAGACGCTGTTGTCCAAAGTGACTTACAATCAGTACATTTGTGGGGTTCGACATGTGGACAGTTGGAGGAGGAGGGGGGGTGGGGGGGGGGGTTCAAGGGGATCGAACCGCCGACCCTACGGTGAGTGGACGACCCGCTCTGTACACCCCGCTCTACCCACTGAGCTACTGCCTTCCCCAAGAGGGGAAGGGAAATAAGAGATGGAGCTCAAAATGGATGGAAACTCCCAAACACAGTGGCTGATCTGCGTCATTAGTTACATACCTGAAAGATTGTTTATCTGTAGTTTACAACTACAGATTCAGTTTTATTTACAGTTGACCCCGGCTGCCTTCACAGCTGCCTTCAGCACCTGAGGTGAGCCTACCGTAATGAAAGTGGTTGTGCTGTCAGGGCCTTCAGCACCTGAGGTGAGCCTACCGTAATGAAAGTGGTTGAGGAGTTTCATCATGGGCACGGGGATGCTGCTGCCGTTGGCACATCGGAACATCCTCTCCTCCGTCAACTTGGGGTCAAAGGGCACCTTCCACAGCCCCTGGAAGTGGATGGCGTTGAGGAGGACCATGCGCGTGTCATCAGTCAGAGAGCCTGGCGCCAGGAATTTGGGAATCATACCTGGAGTGAAATTAAAAACAAAAACAGAAGAATTGCAGTTCAAAATGGTGAGAATGACAATGTAAAGTTATGGCTGCCATCAAAATGTTAATTTGTTGACCAGGTGTGCGGTACAAATGTTGCCAACTAAATGTGTCCAGTACACTTTGTCTTTAAATCAGAAAAAAATCAAAAGTGCCATCAGACAAATGCTAGCTAGGCAGCTACATAGCTAGCATGTCAAAAAAAGGATCCCCAACCCATAATGCATCAGCGCATCAGCATCCCCCCCCCGTCAGCCAGGTCCGCTTGTGGCCGTACCTGCGGTATGGTCCGACACCCAGGCGTTGATGACGTCCAGAGCCTGCTGGGCCCGGCTGAAGTCCACCTGGTGGGGCACGGTGTGGAAGGCCTTGAGCAGCGCCTTGCGGAAGCCCGGCTCCAGACCCATCAGCCGCTCCACCATCACGGCGCTGCTGAGCGCCAGGCGCCGCTCGCTGCCCAGACTCTGCTGGAGGAGCCTCTGCTGCCGGGCCATCCCTCGCCCTGCAGAAGGAACGGGTTCTGCTGTCATTTGGGACACTTGAAATATCATGATATTTGTCTGGAAGTCCCCCAACAGATGAAAATAAGCAGCGGCATTTATTTGAACACCACTTCATGACTTCAATAGGAGATTCAAATGCGAGATGACCGAAATGAATGACGATTATACGCATGCGATGTCACACATCATGGTGGCAGCTCACCTTGGAGGGAGAAGCCCATGGTGGAGCCCAGCACCCTGCGTGTGCTTCCCCCGGCCCCCAGCTGCACCATGGCCAGGAGGGACGCCACCCCGGAGGGGGAGAAGGCCAGGTTTTCGCCCCGCGAGGCCGCGCGCTCAGCCATGTGGGTGAACACCCTGAGGCCGAAGTCATTCTGTTTGTCCTGCAGGCTGCACAGCCCCGCCACACTCAGGCTGACCAGGAGGGCGGCGCGCACCCAAAGCATGCTGGGTAGCGGAGGACAATAGTTATTCTTGGGTGTAGGATTCACACACACAGGGCAATTCTTTTTTTTCCCTTTCAACATACGCACTGAAACAAGTAATCCTGGATGTTTGCACGTAGTAAAATCTAGCCTACATTGACGTTATTAAAAGATGCTTTGTGTCTGCTTTTTCCACAAGCTAATAACAGGATGCAATAAGTAGCCGCCAGCAAGTTACCAAAGAGAATCCTGAGCCATGGAGTTTACTGGAAAGACTTAACGCGCACCACATGTCGGCAAGTGGAAACCGGGCGTCTGAGTCACTAGCTGAGTAACCGAGGGTTTCCTATAGGAAACGGTTAGTAAGAGGAGGACTCTGCTCCCAGGGCCTCAGCACTGGAACACTGTGGCCACATGGCTTCTGTTTGCACAGCCTGTTGTGTAACAGGCCAGCTCACTTGTGCCAGGTTTTATCACAGAGACCCTGACTGCAGAACAAACTGACACAGTGACTTAACTGTGTCAGAGTGCGTCTATTGCACCGCAGTGGACAGAACTAACATTGTGGGGTTTCCCATTTTCTCTCCTTGGGCTTTTTAAAAACTCCACCATAATATAGTTTACTATTTCTACTGTTGACGAAATGTGCATCTAGACAGCACCCATGGGTGCGTCTATCCCCCCTGGGTTGTGTAACGTTTGGGTGAGCAGGGCTCTGAAGTTAGAATCAGATGGAGATTCAATAGCAGATGAATTGAGTGCTGGTGACTTCCAGTACAGAGTCAACAGTCACACCATTGAGATTGATTCATGCCGTCTAAAAACATGTTGCAAACGGTTCAAGGCCTTCACCGTTGTCATAGTAGCAGGTGTAGCTCATCACGTTAATTAGGGTTCTGTTGGCAATCCCCATAATAAGTGGAATGAGATACACCAGAGTTCTCCCCTACTATTATTACAACTGTGATAACGGCCAGAAGCATCTGTTTATTTAGCAACATCACCAGACATTTACACACAAAGCAACATTTCTTTGTGGGAAATGGGAACCAAAGTGGGAATAAATACACTTGATCACATGGGCAGGCGTGCAAATGCTTACCTGGTGGTTGTTTTGGTAGATGTCCTGTGACTGTTGGGAGTCTGTGGATCAGAAGTGGTGGTTTGTCGGAGGGAATCGGCAGGCTTGAGGTGGACAATGTGTTCCTCGCTGGCTTTGACTGTGTGATTGAGTTTGTTGTCCTCTGGTTTTATAGCCCACAGAGATCCTGGCTGGGGAATTGCTCTGAAGCCCCTCCCTGTTCTTGATGTCTTCACAGACAGAGGCAGCAGAGGAAAACACACACACACACGCACACACATTGTGTTTTCTCTTTGTCAAAGGTCAACTCTTATCATATCCCTGGTGATATAAATAAATGAATAACATGAAATAAACAGAAATGAAAAGAGGAAACTGACGGGCAGATGGAAAGAACAGGAGGAGATCAGA
>OMKI01056306.1:15872-31067 GCA_900302315.1 Phycis blennoides
AAATTTTATGTGTGTGTGTGTGTGTGTGTGTGTGTGTGTGTGTGTGTGTGTGTGTGTGTGGGGGGGGGGGGTCTCTCCTCCTCCAATGTTGTGTCATTGGAAGAGAGACAGTGGACAACAAGGTCAAAACAATGTTGGGGTACAGCTGTCCATCACAGAGAGAGCGATGGCAGGAAGGGGGGGGTGAAGAGGACAGGGTTCCCTGTTCCCTGAAGGTCACCAGGCCCACGCAGACAGACTCTAGATGAGCGTTTGCCTTTCCTACTCAGCTTTTATTGCCTTGCTAATGGAACTTCATCCATTGCTAATCGTTAAACAAACAGTGTTAAATCTAAACGGTGTTCTATGTTGGTGTCCTTATTTCGTTTTTGATCCATGAAATGTGTGTCTTTACAGCACTTTGGGACAAATGTGGTTTGTTTTTGGTGCTATATCACTCATTTTAACTCATTTTGACATCAGAAGAAGACCTTGATCAAACTACCTCTGTAAAGAGTAATTTGGACCAACAGTATGGGCTCTTGTATCGGCTTTAATTCTCCAGAGATACAACAAAACAGAGACTGGTGTCTCTACTCACGGTTGTTGATGGATGGATGAATAAGGCAGAGGCTAATTGCACCACCAAACCCAACTCTTAAAACCTTAATTTTACTGGAAAACACTTAATAAAGAGAAACATGGTGTAGGCTACAACTAAAATAAAGATAGACATCCATTAAAAATACGCTAGTCTGACTTTACAATTATCTCCGTCTAAATTAAATTCCTCCATGGCTTATAACAACACCATAGAACTTGAACATCGTTAGAAAACGGTTCAGCTTTCAGCTTGAGATATGAAGCGAACACACCTGACTGCCTTGTTAGAACCGGCGCGACGTCATCAGCAGGTGCCTCCGTGTCGTCATGTAATATACCACACCTGACCACTAGGGGCCAACAAAGCTCTACAAATACATAACATATATACGTAGGTTCCTACAAGGAGGCATTCTGTCAGAAAGTCCAATCATTGGGCTGTAATTAAAAAAAGTTTCAATGATCGAAAAATCAAGCAACGTTGATCTGATCAAATGATAGAAGAAAGTAAAGAAAAGTACCAAAACAAACGAAAATAATAATAACATAATATCAATAATAGAAAATGATCACAATGACACCACCCACAGAGGAACACATTTATTGTTATACACCGTGATCATGTACAGTCCGGTGGCTGCTGGCGAACAAACAGAGACCCCCGATATAACCGCTGCATCGTGTTGACATTGAGACATATCGATCACTCGAGTCTGCGCAGTTCTCACCCCCAGGGCTGATAGCTAATAAGTGAGCGAGGAGGAGGGGTGACTTCTGACCGTAGGCATCGCGCCATCACATGTCTGGTCTGGCTGCCTTGACGTTGATTAGATGATGGGCTCTGGGCCACTGCCCTTGAGAGAAGATCAGACCCGACCAGTCAGACTCAACCAGCCGACCACAGAAGCATTGGCCAGCGGGCAGACGGGTGCCGGGTTACCAGGAAAAAACGATTTACATAGAAAAAAATAATCCATGGATTGACTCGTGGATGGGAACGTATTTATTCTTCAGAAACGTTCTAGGTTGGCTTTTTACTCTGAAGGAGTTAAAGCTGCTGGAGAAAAGTCATATAGTGCAGGGTTAAGCATGAACAACGTACTTTGCATATGCTGAATGATACATTGAATGATAAATAATAAAAAAATGTATAATGCAGAAGTATTTACAAGATATTTAATTTCGCATCGCTCTTTCTTGTTTACAGTTGGACTGTAGGGGGCGCCATAATACCATGAGATAGGCTACATTCAATAATAACGTCAGCAAAAAACTATTCACAAACGAAAATAAGTCAACATACTCGTGATGGCTTCACTATCTATGAAATGGATAAAGCCAAATAAAAAAGTATGGCCTCCACGAAAAAGTATTTTAAAATATTTTATATATACATTCAGCGGGTTATATAGCAGCGCTATGGATTGATTGCGGTCGAAATCTCGACTGAAATGCACACAGTTTAAAAAAACGTGGGATACAATACAAACAAGGACTCAAATTGCCCTCTGTGGGCTAAACGCATGCTAGTGCATGAGTTACCAGTTACTGGCCATTTCGGGTCACCAGGAAACATCAAATAAAACATTCTGGCTACACCCCACAAACCTGATTGTAGCCAGTGGGAGTGGCATGTACAAGAAAGCGAATGCCTGAACAGCAATATTGCCCCGCCCCTAAAATACAATCCCCCAGAAGTAGGAGGGAACGCAAAAAACGGCACAAAAAAACCCCACCGCATCAAAGCAATGAAAGGCTAACGGCTAACGGTCTAGCTCCAACAGTGGCGCGGGCTTTCACGCGTAGCTGGAGTGCGGCGTGGGGGCGTGCGCCGGCGCCTCCCTCTCGGTGGCGCTGGGTCCGCCGGGGGTCCGCGGCCCGGTCAGCCGGCGCCGAAAGTGTCCGCTGAGCAGGATGTAGATGAAGGGGTTGATGCTGCTGGCGGCGTAGCTCAGACAGACGGACAGGTAGTAGCAGGTGTGGTAGGCCAGCGAGGGCCTGCGCACCGTCAGGTTGACCAGCTGCAGGATGTGGTACGGGCCCACGCTCAGCAGGAACACCCCCACCAGCACCAGCACCATCTTGGTCAGGCGGATGGCCCGGGCGCGGGGCAAATTGGTGCTGTAGCTGTCGGGGGTTTGGAGACGGAAGAGGGTTAGTTGGACCCACGGGACCGTTGTGTTCTGGGCTTCGAGGGTAGGGGAACGTGTCTGTTCTGTTTCGTGACTAAAATGTCAGACACGAGTCAGACTGCTGCTTCTGGCTGAAAACCTTCGGATCAGTAGCGTGCCCACGCTAGAGGGAGTGTGACGACAACATCGCTGGTCCTATGAAACCCAACGTGTCTGTGTGTTTTCTAACACGTTTCATTCAATCTCTGTTGGACGTATAGGGGGCCGCCAATTACAATCAGTGCCTTTGTGGGGTTCGACATGTGGAGGTGGGGGATCAAGGGGATCAAAACGCAGAGTCTATGGTTAGTGGACTACCCGCTATGTCCACCCGCTCTACCCACTGAGCTGCGCCGCCAGCAGCAGCAACCCCTTCATCTATATCCTGCTCAGCGGACCAAAAATCAAAGTTTCTAGTTTTCTACTGAAACAGGGTTTAAAAATAAGACATTTCAAAAGTAAAGTCCAGCGTTTGTCTCGGGTCAGACCAAACTTCAAGCGAAAGATCGCCGAAAGGTAAGCTAATATCTCGCTAGGGCCGCGCGCTAACAATGACAATTGTTACAAAAACAACAACAACAACAACAACAACAAAAAATGCCATTCACGTTTATGTAATACACACTTCATCTCGCAAGCGCGTGGGTGTACCGCTTCATATTCTAAGTCGGGTCACGAACTAACGAGGGGTTTTTCTCCATGTCACGGACACGAAGGACACATGTCACGGACATGAAGGACACGTGTCACCGACGCACGCCTGCAGGGGTGCTGAGGCGGGCTCACCGCTGGGCCTGCTTGTTCTTCATGTACATCCTCCAGGTGTGGACCAGGATGAGGATGTAGCAGGTCACAATGAGGGGCAGCGGCAGAAAGAACGCCGTAATGGTCTGATAGAGAGTGTACCTGTGGGAGGTGAGCGAGAGAGAGAGAGAGAGAGAGGGAGACGATATGCCTTACAGTCATTGCCGTATTATCATTGCCCCATGACTAAATCAGGCGTATATATGAAATAAGGTGCTGTGAGAATATATTTTTTATAATCTATATAAACATCATAAGTTGACTGAGCCCGCCTCAGTATGAGCTGCCTCGATTATGATTTACATTTTATACCGCTCCGGGCTCATTTCTTACCAATCAGTACATCTCTCTTCTGACTGGTCCGTGGAAACCATCTTGCCTGCCAATCACAGGCGCGTGAATTCACAGGCAAACTGAGACAATTCTCAATGGCGGAGAAACGTAGAGAGAGGGCGGGGTGGGTTTTGCTCGAGTCTTGCTCTTCTTCCGCTCTCCTATACTCTCTTCACAGCTCTCGGGTCCCAACCACAGCGCCTTGAAACCCTGCGCATTGTCAAGTAAGCACGAGGCATTCTCAGCAGCGCTGCCTGAGTGTCGTGACGTTCTGTGGCTCTCCCGCGCCACCCCACTCACTACGCGCGGGTTTCCCAGGCGGAGGAGGGAGTCGCACTCGCGCACGCGAGGGCACTCGTGGTTGATTGCCTCGCGTTACGAACGGCAAACGTTTGACATCACACCCGCGACCTCCAATCACAAGTGTCACCCAGGGGTGTCAGAAAAACACGGGCGCACCAGGTAGCGCTGGGGGAACAGGCTGGTGCTCTCACTCGCTCACACACGCAGAGGTGTAGACTTTAGACTAGATTAGATGAGATTCGACTTCAACTGTTGTCGTTGCGCAGAGCACAAGCACAGAGACAACGACATAGAGTCGGCGTTCTAACCAGAAGTGCAAAGGAGCAATTAAGGCGCAGTATTGTACATGAGTAGTGCAATATGAGTGGACAGTTGTAAAGTGACAGTAGTAAGTAAACAGTGGCCCTGTAAAGTAACCAGTAAACAGATAGTGCAAGTTGATAAAAAGTAAACAGATAGTAAAGGGGGGCATTTAGCAGATACTTTTGTCCAAAGTATCAGTATCTTTGTGGGGTTTGACATGTGGACAGTTGGAGGAGGAGGAGGGGGATCAAGGGGAACGAACCCACTCTGTCCACCCGCTCTACCCACCGCCGCCCCAGTGCAAGTAAAGGTAGTAATGACAGAGGTAGTAATTATCGAGCAGCATAGATGAGTGTTTGTGTAGTACAGTGTTACAGTGTTGTACGGTCATAAATAATAGGGTGGGATAATGCAGGTTTCGGGGTCAGGCAGGAGGTCCATGTGACACTCCGGAGTGTGCGCGGACATCCCACCCCTCTCTCTCTCTCTCTCTCTCTCTCGCCCATATCTGGCCCATTTTTGGGTGGCGCAGTGGCTCAGATCCTGAGTCAGCCCCGCCATACTGAATCCAGGATCGACTTTGAATCGCATCATGACCCTAAAAATGACCCACGATTCAAAAACTAAATCGAAACGATTCGAGATTCAAAATTGAGAATTCGAGATTTGAAATTGAGATCATCATCATCATCATCATCATCATCATCATCATCATCATCAGCATCAGCATCACATGCACATCAAAGCACACAGTCCCAGACGAGAACGAGGGGAACGGGGGTCAGTGACCTCACCAGAGGACGGCGCTGGGGGAGACCAGGTTCATGCTGCAGCTCTCCAGGCCGTCGGGGAAGCGGATGACCTTGGAGTTGACCCAGACCGGCACCACCAGCGCCACCGAGACGGCCCACACCAGCAGGTTGATGCCCAGGGTCTTGGACTTGGTCCTCAGAGCCAGCAGGCGAAACGGATGGACCACGGCAAAGTACCTGAGAGGAGGGGACAAAATAGAAGCAGAATAATAATAACGACTCACGAGAGAAGAGGAAGGCTCAATTCACTCCACCGGCTGAACTAACAAATGGAGTGGTGGTGAGCACAGATGCTTTGTTAAACATGAGCAAAAAGAGAAAACTTAAGAACAGGTTGTCTTCAAACAGAGCGTCCTTCTATTGAATCTCTGGAAATCCTTCAGTACTGTTTTTAAATGAGATCCTTTGTCTGACAGTAAACCTGTCAGAGCCAGGGCAGCAGAACTCTGCGTCGGTGGGGTAAATCCGGGGCGCCAAATCCCACCTGCCTGGCAGACACTCGCTTACATTCTCGCTTAAAATGTAATTATACTCGCTTAAATTGATGCCAATAACCACTAATCCCTTCCCAATAACTGAAGAAGTCGGTTTTACTGTGCCATTACTAAACCTTAACATATTGCACATTTCAGATTGATTCATTGTCTATTGGGGCTGAATAGCTCAGTGGGTAGAGCGGGACGACCACTAATCGGAGGGTTGGCGGTTTGATGCCCACCTCCACATGTCAAACCCCACAAATGTGCTGATTGTAAGTCGCTTTGGACAGTAGCAGCTGCTAAATGCCGTTCGTCTTCTATTGAAAGCTTTGATTTTGAATAATCTTTACATGGCTGACACCATATGAAAGCACTCATCGGATCATTACTGAGATACACACACACACACACACACACACACACACACACACTATTTGTCATGCAGTTCACCATACAGCCTAAAGCATGCCCCGAAAAAAGGTTTCCAAGGGACTTGGAAGAGAGGAGCTTTCAGTCTTTATTGGTCATTCTCAGTATTTTTTAGATATGGGAACAAAATGTGTTTGCTCTGCATTTGACCCATCCTGTGGTACATAGGAGCAGTGGCCTGCTATGTTAAGCGACCGGGGAGCAAGTTGGGGTTCGGTGTATTGCTCAAGGACACTTTGGCATGCGGACAGTTGGAGGAAGGGAATCCAACCGCCGACCATAGGGTTAGTGGATGACCCGCTCTGTCCACCCGCTCTATCGACTGAGCTACTGCCGCCGCTAGATATTAGCAGCTTTCCTCATCCCAAATTCACGAGGCTGCTATTCATGTCACCTAACTCTTTCGAGACACGTAACCCCTGGTTAGCTTGTATGCTCTGCTAATTCATCGAGTCAACACTTGCCGTCGGTCGCGAGAACGCGCATTGTGTTGTCTACACCGATGCAGACTCACTGAATGGAACTTCAAAGTTCCGGTAAGCAAGGGCCACCTGCACGGAGAATGGAGAACACTTAACACCTTAAAAAGGAGTGTGCGTGGAGTTGCTTTGCCTCTTACAAAGCTGGAGGAGGGATGTCTGAGTAAAGCACAAAACCCTCTCGTCAGGAATGAGTCAAGGCAAAATACGGTACCACACAGAACAGTGCGCTAAGACTGAACGAAGACGGGTGTAATGTCCAAATTCAAAGTTCAATAGCGGGGATAATAACACGGGGAACTACGGAAAAAAACATAGCTCACTTTTGTTCAAGGTTTTCCAACTTTTTGCCAATTTAACACTCTGCGGGTGCAGAGTGGGACAGACAGTGGCAAGAAGAAAACTGTGGGTGACGGGTAAAATTAATTCCTACGTTTGTTCACTCTGTAGTGAACAACTCTGTTCAGAGTTCATCTGAACCCCGCATAACCTTACCCTCATGCTCTTATTTGTTGTAAGTCTTGGCACTTTAATTGCTCTTTGTAAGTTAGCACTTTGATCGCTCTTGGTAACTTGGCACTTAGTCAGAGATGTTGTATACTAGCAATGGTTAATCTAGCAATTGAAATGCTTGAAACTTGTTCTGGTGACTTTCTTACTGTATTAGCTGCAATGAAATGTTTTACCTTCTTATGACAAATGTACTCTTTGTAAGTCGCTTTGGATAAAAGCGTCTGCTAAATGCCCTAAATGTAAATGTAAATGTAGTAGTCATGTGTTCATTGTGAGAACAATGAACCTCAGACCAGACCTGTGGTAGCCCTGGGATGGGTACCTGTTCCCTTACTGGCATGCTGGCCTGTGTGTGGCGCTTCTCTATGGGTCAATGTATGGATTGAATGTTAACACCTAAACTAATGCCACGAAAGCAAGCCAGTGAAAGTGTCTTCGAAGTGTTTTTCTTTAGTCTGTGATTTGTCTCTTTTCTCGATGCATACTTGTTCAGGTCAGGCAGGCTTGAGTGGGCTTGTGGTCCCCTACGGACAAGAAAAGCCATCTACAGCACTTCTTGTGAGGCTATCCCGTAACATACAATCCCCCAATTCTGCTGACCACTGGGGAACGCTACAGTCCTGACCACAGCTCGATTCATCAGCAACACAACAAAGAAATGCCATGGAGAGATTCACAAACAGATTCAGCAAATTAATCCTGTAAACAATTCATTACCATGGATATAACACAATGCTTATTCATCATACAAGCACAGATCAGCACATTCAAGCAGATAAAAATATCAATATCAAGTATATCAAGTCTATACTGTAAATATTTATAGTTTTCTTTTATCACAGACACATATATATTGGTAGATGTTATTGTCTTTACCTTAACATGTTTCGACTGATATACTTCCGTCTTCATCAGAAGGTCAGGTCCTGACAGCAGGAGGTGTGGTTCACCAGTCAAAAAAACTGACAGGTGGATCACATCTCCGTTAACATCAGCTGATAAGAACGCGTCACACTATTACACCCGTGTGACCTTCTGATGAAGATGGAAGTATATCCGTCGAAACATGTTAAGGTAAAGACATTAACATCTACCAATATATATGTGTCTGTGATAAAAGAAAACTATAAATATTTATCTCAAGTGTAGACACAATGAATGCATTACAACTAAGTCTATACTGTATCTGGGTCCCTGCTAGCAGTAAAACAAAGCTATTAATGGTGTTGGCATATGCTCATACACAGCATATACAATTTACATTTATTGCTCTGTTGTTTTTATTCCTATGTTGTAATGTATGAGCAATCTCCAGCAACATAATTTCCTTCAGGATTAGTAAACTTCTATCTGATCCTATCTTTTTTTTTTGGTTGTTGTCCATATTGTCCATAATGAGGGACGCCACAACTCGTTGTTATGTAACACAGCCAATGAACCTCCAGGATCAATTAGGACACCGGAGCAAAACATTGCCTTGCAGTCCATGTGGTACAGGAGGTTCTTTGGGCTTTTGCTTGAAAATAAATTCTTCAGACCCTTGAGTCAAGGCTCTGCAATCTTGAGTCTCTTAGGAAGCAAAGGGAAAGTTAACATAAAAAGTTGCCAAAGGGCTGTGTCTTAGACTTTCTTCCACCTTATGCTTTCATTCCCCTAAAGGTGCTGTAGATAAGATTTGAGATTTGTAAAGAGAGAGGACAGAAAACAGTGGCAGAGCGCGAAATTAAACCACCCCAAGAAACGTCCCGCCTGCTGCCTCCCTCCCTATGCATCTCTGCTATTGAGAAGTGTCGCACTCACACACCTGTGATTGACAGGCGAGATGGGTTCCCCCAACCAATCAGGGAAGAGATGCCCTGATTGGTCAAAAATAAGCCATCAGGAGCGGTCAAAAACACTAAACAGGCTCCTACAACGGCAGGGGGGCCGGTAGACTCAAACCAGACATTCTCACGGCACGTTTCACTCAGACAAAGTTCGGAGACGCGTTTCAAACAAACGACCCAAAATGGCCGCCGCCACCGCAGGATTGGGCTCACCTGTCCATGCTGACGGCCGTCATCACCGCCGCGCACGCCACCTGGTTGCAGTTGTCCAGGGAGGTGATGACGCGGCACAGCGTGCTGCCGAACACCCAGTGGCCGCCGCGCGCCCACTGGTGGATGAGGAAGGGCATGACGGTCACGTGGACCACGTCGGCCACCGCCAGGTTGCAGATGTACACGTCCGGGACGGTCTTCTTCACGGCCCTGCAGACCGGCACACACAGCGCATTGGGAGGCGCAACCGCACGCGCCTGCGACGTGTGACGCTGAATCGCCTTTGACTTTAACTCTCGGAAACCGAACTCCTCCTGGCACTTCCTGCCGTTTTGTCAGTGAAGGCATTTTTTTTTTTTATTTAATGCATTCGGTCAAAGGGGATGATTGTCAATGCGCCGGGTGTCGCGTCGCGCGTTGTTACATTGGGATGGTCAAAGCGATGGGCGACAGGGTCTAAACATGTAATATCACCACAACGTATCGCTGAGGGCTGTAGCCACTACACGCACACACCTACCTCATGTCTTGTCAGGAAAATGTCAAAAGGTATGTTCATGTGCATTTTGATGTCAGCTGTTGAACAGTTACATTTACATTTACATTTAGGGCATTTGGCAGCCGCTTTTATCCAAAGGGACTTACAAAGAGTACATTTGTCATAAGAAGGTATAACATTTCATTGCAGCTAATACAGTAAGAAAGTCACCAGAACAAGTTTCAAGCATTTCAATTGCTAGATTAACCATTGCTAGTATACAACAGTCTTGGAAAGACTCTGGATTGCAGTGTTGTGGCCTGAAACCCCACTTTTCCGTGGTTGGTAAAAGGGTAAAGGGGGGCATTTAGCAGACGCTTTTGTGCAAAGCGACTTACAATCAGTACATTTGTGGGGTTCGACATGGGGACAGTTGGAGGTGGGGGATCGAACCGCCGACCCTACGGTTAGTGGACGACCCGCTCTGTCCACCCGCTCTACCTCACTGAGCCACTGCCGCCCTATGTGGTACTTACTGAAAGTCAGAAACGCTGTCAACAGGAACTCTCGCCATAATGTGAGCGGCCTGCTGGACATGTGAGCGTGTGATAATCACCTGTCCTCACTACGGGGCCAAATAGGCTCCACCCATTACATCGTTGTGAGGAAATAGAAGGAAATCCCCTCTGACTAAAATACTGTACATAAGATTGCAATGAATTTTGTGGAACATAATTTCCTGACGCTTTGCACTCACCTTGATGCATAATCCACTACTGGATTTTCTACCCCACGATCGTACCTCTGCGTGCATGTTTTTTGAGCTGGAAGGTATTCAGTATTCAGTATTCAGTAGGGGCACCAACTTCGCCGGCAACAAATTTCTGCCAGACTCTCCGAAAATGACCGAGGAGGAGACATAAATAGGCAGACATTTTCTTAGCTGTCAAGGCTGTGCCCAACATAGTGCTTTGGGAGGTCAGGAGGATAATGGCCATGTGGGCATTTGGACTATTCCACCGGACACTCCAGGTTATACAGACACACAAGGAGCCTGTACAGTGGCTCTCTGCTTTCAAGTATCATTTTTTAATAAATGTTTCTTTATAACTGTATTATTGGCTCACCACGCTGTAGATACAGAATGTCTCCTTACTCAGCTTGAGCCAAGGTACGTAAATACTTCTGAGTACAGTGCTACTTACTGTACTCATAAATCAAGGAGATGCACGTTTTGTGGTCAAATGTTGACTGTACACCCCCTCTCATCTCGAGCTCTGTGACCCTGCTGGTCGCGTCCGCGGTTCTCTGCTGGGGATGACTAATCACAGGGACCACAGCTCGGCATATTCATTGCAGCATTTAAGCATTTAAGCAACGAGCATTCAACCCCTTCAATTAACCACCAGAATGTGGCTTTTGAAAAAGCCAAACTGAATGGCCGTCATGCATCATGCATTACCCAAGCAGATTTAACACATTTGTAAACATATTTGCTCTGAAGTTTTGGAAGCATCTTAGTAGATGCTTTTCTCCATAGCAACTGATAATGATTTTATTTTTTAGATTCACCATCATTAAAGGACCAGGAATGGGTTAATAAGCAGCCTTTTCGTTTCTCCAGAACCTTTCAGATGGGAGCCAAACACTCACCACTTACCTACTCTGGATTCTAAAAATAATTGCCCATTCTAATATACGAAAAGATACACATGCAGGGTCGGCACTATCAGCCAATGTTTATTATATTGGATCAGCTTCTTCGTCCTGTTTCATCGAAACTTGATGTTTCACTCCCGTTGCATCTGTGGTCTTCAAACCCCTGTCACACCAATCCAATGTGGCGCATCACACGTCCAATTAATACAAAGGGTAGAGGAACCAATCACACGGCTGCAAATGCTCCCTGGACAGAGCTGTGCTTACGGACATGGTTTTGTGTTTTTTTTTTTGTCATTGTGATTTTAAGTGAATGTAATCACTTCAATGTAATCAAGCGGGATCGACCACCACCGAGGCATTTCAATTAATTCATGAATAACCAACATGGCTGCTGCTGCTGCTCACACGTTTCATGTAATATATATATATATTTTTTTTTTTTTTTTTTTATGAAACGTATGTTAACCATATACGGACGTTGGCCCCGGCTGGCGTTCACGTGACTAGAGCAGCTTTGCACCGTGAAGTGTGAAATCCTCTAGTGAATGCCTTTAAAGTTGCCCTAACAGTCTCCTTTGATCGTCGTTCGATGTCTCTGGTTAATCCTGAAGGTGAAGGTCATGCCCCCCCCCCAATGGGCCAGCCAACCGCAAACATGCTGCTGACAGCCATCTCTGGACCTCACTGTAGAGTCAGGAGGCTACGAGCCCATACATATACACCATTCATGATCACTATCTCACACGTATCTCACACATGTACTCATGAACGAGCCAAGCATAATAAAACTATATGGAACAACTACACTACATTCTTTATTGTGTGCAGCTGTATGTAGTAGTGTATGTGTGTATATGCGTGAAGGCTACGTAGGGTATACAGACACTATATATATATTAGAAAGACTTCAATATCAATATCATATTTTTACAAATAAGGCTGCTTATGCGTATGATTCACTTAAAAAAAAAAAAAGTTAACTCCTTGTACGTGTGGCAGCTTAGCCATGACATATGAGTTCAAATGAATAATTTTCATTTTCATTATTATATTATTATAAATTATAAAAAATTGTATAAAAAAATGATTATAAATTCAGTTGTAAATAAAAGAAAATCCGTAGGCGAGCCAATGTCAGGTTAAGATGTTCTGTCAAGTTGTTCATGTGCTTGTGGAAGGCTATAAATGCGATTAGTGCTCATCCCAAAGGTGATCTTAAAATAGATATAAATAACAATATAAAGTATATCAATAAGTTGGGAACTCACCTAAGGATGGTGGCGAGGACAAGCACGTTGCCAATGAGCCCGGTGGTACAAAGGAACCCGATCAGAGAGGGCAGGATGGTGGTCTCCGTAAAATTGACGAAATTGAAGGAGCTCGAAATATTTCTGTTTTGGCTCCAAGACTGGTTGTGGTGCTGAGAGGACCGGCTCGAAAAGGCTGCTGTCGTCTCGTTCATTGTGCCACGAATTCAGTGCGTAAAAACGTCGATCAAAACACAACTATCTGCAACATCCTGTGCATAATAAAAATCCATCTTCAAATCGGAATTGCTGCACCGTGTCTGCACCTCTTCTTCCAGCCGGCACACCTGCAGCAATGATGCGCACGTCGCTGGCGTCTCCAAAGTTCATTACGCACCGACACGCGGGCCACCGGTTACCCCTGTATCAACTATCACCGCTAAACGGTGCGCCGCATGGCATCAAGCCGGACCCACAATGATATGATAACAGTTCAGAGGACGGGTCTGCTCGGTGGCTCAACCTGCCAAATGTGGTGACTATGAAGGAAATACACCCTGCAGCGTCACCAGGTTCGACTCCCACTTGTGGTGCAATGCTAAATGTCATTAACACCATTCATGATCACTATGAATAGCTCACACGTATCTCACTCATGAACGAGCCAAGCATAATAAAACTATATGGAACTATATGGAATACAGAAAAAACGCTGGACGTCTCAGCGTAAGAAAAAGCAGCTATAGGCTAATGACCATTCTTTATTGTGTGCAGCTGTATGTAGTAGTGTATGTGTGTATATGCGTGAAGGCTACGTATGGTATACAGACACTATATATATATATAAGAAAGACTTCAATATCAATATCATATTTTTACAAATAAGGCTGCTTATTTCAGTATGATTCACTTAAAAAAAAGTTAACTCCTTGTACGTGTGGCAGCTTAACCATGACATATGAGTTCAAACGAATCATTTTCATTTTCATATTATTCATATTATTATAAATTATAAAAATGAGTGGTGCAATGCTAAATGTCATTCCCGAACATGCTTCCCTGTCCCTCCTCACTATTCTGTCCATAAAGAAACAATAAAGCCCATAAAAGATGTAGCCTACATAAAGAATACAAATTGAGAGGACGAAACAATCTCTGACAAACAAAACACACGCAAACCCCCAGTGGCGAGCTCAGAGAACATCGCAAACTATGATTCATCATTGATGATGAAATGGTATTCAACACTGATAGCGATCCAGGAAACTATTACCTTTTAAATCTGATCACCTACAACTGTGCACCGGGCCCTCTAGGGCACAGCTGTAGGGCAGACTGTAGGCTAATTGTCTAACTGGGACCAGCTGCAGGGGCAGAGAGCATAAAGGCCTGATTGCCAAATTTTGTGCAAACCTTAAGAACGCAAATAATCATTACACATTTTCTTGCATAGAGAGCGCAATGGCAAAAGAGAATCTTAGGAAGCATTTTAAGGGAGGACACAATAATACATCTGTTCAGCAAGTCTCAAGTATACATATTTATGTGCCATAGATGCAGCATGTCATTGAAATGTGTATTATTATTATTATTATTATTAATAATATTTTTGAAAACTGTCACAACACATTCATTATCTGTGGCTGTTGTCAGTGACTGACAATGTGCTGGTGAGGTCTTATAGCAACACCAACACAAACTCTATCCTCCAGCCAATTAGAGGAATCAAACCCAAACTCAGAGTGACTCACAAGACACAAGACGCACGCGTGTCGTCTGTGTTTTCAACACCCAACAAGTCGCTCCACAGGGGCTCTCACACCGGACGGCTGACGAAACGTGGCGTGACGAGACAGAAACATCTTCAATTTTTGACCGGATTTATTAGTTGGAGCAGTCCAAAAAGTGGCTCCTTAACACGACGGATGTTAAGGATTTCGAGAAAATGTTTCATTTTCATAAGTACAATGTAATGCCAAGCGTTTGACGCACGCGATGTGTCGACGCGCGGCTCCAGGGGTTGCACCGTTCCGTGACACGCTGACATCACATCGATGCACCGACGCGCGGCAGAGAATCACATCGCAGAGCGGGAAAAAAAGGGAAAAGCAATTAAATAAATCACAAAGGAATTTTCTTTTTCTTTCGGGGGGGCTTTGTGGTGAGCAGTGTGTCACCGCTCCCGTCGCCGCCGTCTGCTCACAACGGCGGTCTCTCCGGGTGGCCACTAAGAAGACCCTAGACGACACAACGCTACCGCTGCTGGCCACGATATTGCACTGCCTCGTCTCCCCACCCCCTCTCCTGAGTGTGAGTGTGAGTGTGCGTGTGCGTGTGCGTGCGTGCGTGCGTCTGTGTGTGTGCGCGTGTGCGTGCACATGTGTGTGTGTATGTGCGTGCATGTGTGCGTGTGCGTGTGCGTGTGTGTGTGCATGTGTGTGTGTGTGTGTGTCTCCCCCCCCCCCCCCCCCCCCCCCCCCCACCCCCCCCCCCCCCCCCCCCGCCCCGCACCCCCCCCCCCCCCCCCCCCCCCCCCCCGCCCCCCCCCGCCCCCCGCCCGC